>JAHHZJ010002504.1:0-56117 GCA_021437245.1 Aegilops speltoides
TGTGTTCGCGGAAACCTAACCCTAAAATTTTCACTCGAATTTCGTTCTAAGAACTAATCTGCTGGATAGGAAGATTTCAAACGTGGCAAGAAGCTGGGCAAACCAATCGTGTATTGAATCGGAGGTTGAACACGAGAGGATCGAAACTCACCCTAACTTGGTGGAGTTTCTCTCTGGCTGCAACGGCACGGAGAGATTGACCGTTGGCGACGGAGACCAGCGAGGGCGCGCTGCGCGGCAGCGGAGGCGATCCGGAGACCACGGCGGCGGCAGCTAAGGGTTTGGGGCGAGGCGTTTGAAGAAAGAATCAGCGCTGCCCTCGGTATATATACCCTTCGTTGTCGGTGGGACGAGTTGGAAAACTTCGGTGGCACCGAGATGGTTAAGCGCAAGCGATTACTCACATCGGTCACGCCGAAATTTACCTTCGGTTTCACCGAGGTGAAAACCTAGATCAATCCAAGTGATTTGATGCATCCGATTTGAGTATATTGGTTTGACCGAAAATACTTAGAAGGTTTTGGAATTTAAGCTTTTGACGGATCGGTGGCTCAAGTGCTCCTCACTCGGTCTGTCGAAAAAGACTTGTCAAAGTTTGTGATATAAGCATGAATAGAGTTTGAGACAAGAAAGCATAGATAGCTAGGGGAGGAACTTAGGCATTCTTGTCCATCCATTTGGTCAAAAAGAAAATATCCAAAACGACCAAAGCAACAAATGGATGTCCTCGAATGGATAAAATTATGCATCCAACATGCTCACACAATAAGATAGCAAATGAAATATGTGTCAAACATGCACAAACAAAACTCTAGCAACTAGCACACAATTTGGCGATGACTAGGTCATCTATATATGAGTATATTGACTTAGGAGTCAAATGAGAACATTTGATCATAGGCCATACTCATCGTTTAAGCACAAGTGGGGTTACCACTTTTACATAAAGCATAAATGTGTTCACATCATTTGAAGATGCTTTAGCTCATTTCTTTAGAGCTAAGCTCCCCCTTGATGTGAGAACCCCTTTTAAAGGGTCAAACTAACCTTGGGTTGTCGTAGAAGACTTCATGTAGATGTTGAAGATGTGGATGCTCAATGTTGATGAAGATCATCAAGAGTTGGGAGCAATCCTTTGGATTGGGCACTTTCAATACCTACATGGGTTAGTCCCACAAGGAACAAACAAAGATATCCATGGACATAGATTGAAGTACACAATAGATGATGTCCATGAAAGCAATGATTACCTTGTCCCTTGACTTACCAACAAGAGGGTTTGTGACTCCATGAACTAGTGCAAGATGTGGAAGTTGATTGCACAAGTTCTTGCCAAAATGAATGTGAGTGAAGTATGTTGGCGGAGTCACCCTCAAGAACTCTAGTTCTTCTTCTTCGGGATCCACATCATCTTGATGGGAATCCTTGGGGTAGTAGTTGAGCTTGTGAAGTAGAACTTGAAGTTTCCTTGGGAACCCACTTGACCATGGCCTTGGGTGCTTCAATAAATGCATCAATCTCCTCTTGAAGCTTGTCCTTGCCTTTTAGCTTGTGGTCTTGTGGTGGAAGGTCATCTTGAGCTTGTTCCACATTGGAAGAAGTAGGATCATACTTCTCCTTTTGAGAAACAAACTTTGGAGTGGGATATTGACCTTCTTCCCATTCAACACCCTCGGCGTTGAACTTTCGCTCAAAACCAATTCCTTGATTCTTCCGGTGCCTCCCTTGCTTGCGAACAATTTCCTCAAAGTTCTTGCTTCCGGCAAGGCTCTTGTAGACACCTTTCTCTATAATCCCTTTCAATAAACTATTTTCTTGCTCAAGTGAAACTTGGCTTGAAACATTGTTAGTGGAATCAAGAGAATTACTAGAAGCAACAATATTGGATTTAGCATGATTATTGTTACTACTAGATGAGAATTTTTCTTATGCTTGTCATGCTTAGTTTTAATAGGTGGCAAGAAATTAGACAAGAGAAGTCGTTTGGCAAGATATGAAGAACTCTTCTTGAAGATCTTCATTGATAGCTTTAGAAACTCATGTTCTTGCTCTAGATTGAGCTTCTCGAGCGTAGCTTCTCATGAGATCTTAGGAGCTCTCTATGATCTTCTTGAGTTGTTTCATGAGCTAACTTAAGAGTGTTTAGTTCTTTAGTTAGACGCTCAATCTCCTTCATAGCATTGTCATTCGACTCTTCTCCACTATAAAGAATACTAGCATGTTCATCATTTCTAGGCTCACTAGATTTATCATGTAAAAGCTCATCTTCTCCAAGTAAGTCATCCTCATCACTATCAAAGTCAATGAATTCAGGGTGTGATACCTTGGGGCCTTTTGCCATCAAGCATCTTCCAATTCCCTCATTTGGTGAATCAAATATGTCATAGGAGTTGAAGTTGGAGGATACGAGAGCAAGACCGGCAACACCTTCATCTTGACTGTATTCGGAGTTGGAGTGATAGCTTCTTCGGAGTGATTGTCGGAGTCGGGCGGAGACCCATTCACCAACATGAGCTTGATGTTTTCTTCTTGTGTAGCTCCTTGATGACTTGTCTTTCCTTTCCGAATCCTTACTTCTCGAGAGGATCTTCGTTCATAACGATCATCTCTACTCCTTCTCTCTTTTAGGCGACTCTTTTCTTGAGCTTCTTCTTCTTGGAGATTCTTCTCTTCTCTTGTGGGAGTCGAACACTCATTTGAGTAGTGTCGGGTCTTCCACAATTGTAGCAGATTCGATCACGACTAGAAGATCTCTTTTCATCATATGATCTAGACTTTGAGCTTCTTTCCTTGCTTCTACTCTTGTAGAATTTGTTGAAGTTGTTCACCATTACGCTTATCTCTTCATTGGAAACCAGCTTGTCACTTGAGGTTGTGGGAGCTTCAAGCTGTAGCTTTGTAAGCACCACTTGACTTGTTGTGAAGCTCTTCCTTATCTTTAAGTGTCATCTCATGAGCAACAATTCTTCCAATGACTTGGTAGGCTTGAGATTCTTGTAGTTTGGCATCATTTGGATCAAAGTGCACACGGTGTCATACTTTCCATCCAAAGCGAGAATCTTCTTGATGATGAATCGGTCGGTCATTTCTTCGCTTCTTAAGCCGGCAATCTCATTTGTGATGAGAGCAAGGCTAGAGTACACTTCAGCGACTCCTTCACCTTCTTTCATCTTGAACTTGTCAAGTTGACCTTGAAGAACATGTAGCTTTGATTCCTTCACGGACTCGGTACCTTCGTGCATTTCGACCAAAGTATCCCAAATCTCTTTTGCATTCTCAAGACGGCTGATCTTGTTGAACTCCTCGGGACACAAAGCATTGAAGAGAATGTCACAAGCTTGAGCATTGTTCGTAACATCCATAACTCATCCGCTGTAGCCCGCGATCCGAAACTTTTCCTTCCTCGAAGAACTCACCTTGCAAACCAACACAAATAATGCCCCATGCGGCGGGGTTATGTCCAAGAATATGCATTTTCATTTTGTGCTTCCAACTAGCAAAATTTGAACCATCAAAGTAAGGACCTCTCTGAAAATTACCCTCACTAGGCGCCATACTCTCCTAGGTTGTGAAACCAAGCTTATGGAGTCAATGCAATGGAAACCAATCCAATGGAGACCAAAGCTCGATACCACTTGTAGGATCGAAAGTATGTCTAGAGGGGGTGATTAGACTACTTGACAATTTAAAAGTTTAGCCTTTTGATTAAGACAAGTTTTTGGCAAGTTCACAATGATGTACAAGTCAAGTATCACCCTACACATGCAATTCTAGAGTTATGGCAGCGGAAAGTAAATTGCACATGTAGTAAATAGAGGGGAGAAGAGCAAGCGCAGTTTGGAACACGGAGATTTTCTCGTGGTTCCGGTAGGTGGTGCTATCGTCAATCCACGTTGATGGAGACTTCAACCCACGGAGGGTAGCGGCTGCGAGAGTCCACGGAGGCTCCACCCACGAAGGGTCCATGAAGAAGCAACCTTGTCTATGCCATCATGGCTTACGCCCACGGAGGACTAGCCTTACTCGGGGTAGATCTTCACGAAGTAAGCGATCTCCTTGCCCTTACAAACTTCTTGGTTCAACTCCACATCTTGGCGGAGGCTCCCAGCGACACCTAACCAATCTAGGAGGCACCACCCTCCAAAAGGTAATAGATGGTGTTGGTGATGATGAACTCCTTGCTCTTGTGCTTCAAATGATAATCTCCCCAACACTCAACTCTCCTCACTGATTTGGTGTGGTGGAAGAAAGGATTGAGTGGAAAGCAACTTGGGAAGGCTAGAAATCAAGTTTCATATGGTGGGAGTGGAGCAACTTGATCTCAACACAAGGGTAGGTAGTTTTCTTCTCAGAAATGTAAGGTAGGAGTGGTAGTTCTTTCTGATGGCTCTCTCCACGAATGAAGAGGAGGTGGAGGGGTATTTATAGCCTCCACACAAAATCCAACCGTTACACACATTTGACCAATCTCGGTCAGACCGAAGTTGACAACTCGGTGAGACCGAAAGTTCAAATCTTGTGAACGTTGGGATTTTCGGTGGGACCGAAAATACAATCTCGGTTAGTCCGATTCTTCCAAAGACTAGGGTTTGCCATTCTCGGTGGGACCGACTTTATCATCTCGGTGACACCGATATGATGACAGAAGGTTACAGAAGGTTGGCAACACTAGTTTCGGTGAGACCGAGTTTGGAATCGGAAAATCCGAAATTACTAGGGTTTGGGTATATGGCTGAGGTGGTTCATCTCGGTGTGACTGAGTTTATAGAATCGGTGGGACCGAGATTACTTATGAGTATATTTGGAATGAAAGATTGCTGATAGTTTGGGAGATAAATCACTAAGCACTTTGAGCAACCAGATCATCATCATAACCTCATCCCCTTTTAACAGTATTGGCTTTCCTATGGACTCAATGTGATCTTGGATCACTAAACCAAAAATAGAGTCTTGAGCTTTTGCCAATGTTTTCCTTAGCATTTTGAGGGGTCCACATCATCAGTCATTGCCATACCCATATCACTGAACTTTCTGAAATATTCTCAAGAAACAATTAGTTCAATGATATATATGTTGTTATTAATTACCAAAACCACCCGGGGATTAGTTGCACTTTCAACTTGTCTAAAAAAAGTGACGAATGATGTTCTTTGACTTTGAGGGCCAAAAAGACCTGCTTAAGGCCGTATTTGAGGGTACTACGGGCCTCCTAGCGCAAGTGGGGAGTATTTTTTGGATTCGCGTGCTCGCCACGAGCAGTTTGAGAACTTGTGGGTCCGACACGGACTCCGAGTGACAAAATTATTACCCTTTTAGTGAACATCTGTCCATTCTATGGCAGACCTTGAAAGTACTTCATTTTCTCGTGCGCTTTTTGCCTGACTGCCCCAAAATTTCTTGTCCTCTATATTGGAGATATCGTTTCCACATATATATTGACCGATGCTAGGAATGCCGTTTCGTTCTTGGCTTTCACGTGCATGAGTTACAGCATGCCATCCGGCAAAAACAAGGAGAATAAGGCATATAGTCGCTGGATTTTCTTCAATTTACGGCCAAATGAGATTGCCCGGATCACAGAGCATCTGCAGAGTGGTATGTTTGTCCCTACCAGGGGGGATAATGTCCATAAGCACCATAATCTTGCGAATTTCCTTCAAATGGAAGTGCCAATGGGTTCAGAAACTTGTCTGAAAAATAGCGACGAATGATGTTCTTTGACTTTCAGGGCAAAAAAGTACTTCTTAAGGCTGAATTTGAGGGTACTCCGGGCCTCCTGGCGCAAGCGCGGAGTATTTTTTTGGATTCGCGCACTCACCGCGAGCAGTTTGAGTAATTATGGGTCCGACACGGACTGCTAATAACAAAATTATGACCGTCTTAGTGAGCATCTGTCCATTCTATGGCAGTCCTTGAAAGTACTTGATTTTCTCGTGCGCTTTTTGCCTGACTGCCCCAAAATTTCTTGTCCTCTATAGTGGAGATATCGTTTCCACATATATATTGACCAATGCCAGGAATGCCCTTTTGTTCTTAACTTTTACGCGCATGAGCTACAGCATGCCATCCGGTGAAAACAAGGAGAATAAGGCATATAGCCGCTGGATTTTCTTCAATTTACGGCCGAATGAGATTGCCCGGATCATAGAGCATCTGCAGGAAGGTATGTTTGTCCCTACCAGGGGGGATAATGTCTATAAGCAACATAATCTCGCAAATTTCCTTCAAAAGGAAGTGCCAATGGGTTCAGAAACTTGTCTGAATAACAGCGAGGAATGATGTTCTTTGACTTTCAGAGCCAAAAAGTCCTGCTTAAGGCCGTATCTAAGGGTACTCGGGGCTCCTCTCGCAAGCGGGGAGTATTTTCTGGATTCAGACACTCGCCACGAGCAGTTTGAGAAATTGTGGGTCCGACACGGGCTCCGAATGAGAAAATTATGACCGTTTTAGTGAACATCTGTCCATTCTATGGCAGTCCTTGAAAGTACTTCATTTTCACGTGCGCTTTTTGCCTAACCGTCCCAAAATTTCTTGTCCTCTATAGTGGAGATATCGTTTCCACATATATATTGATCGATACTAGGAATGCCCTTTTGTTCTTGGTTTTCACGCACATGAATTACAGCATGCCATCCGGCGAAAACAAGGAGAATAAGGCATATAGCCGCTGGATTTTTTCGATTTACGGCCAAATGAGATTGCCCGGATCATAGAGCATCTGCAGAAAGGTGCATTTGTCCCTACGTGGGGGGATAATGTCTATAAGGAACATAATCTCTCAAATGTCCTTCAAAAGGAAGTGCCAATGGGTTTAGAAACTTGTCTGAAAAACAACGACGAATGATGTTCTTTGACTTTCAGGGCCAAAAAGTCATGCTTAATGCTGAATTTGAGGGTACTCCGGGCCTCCTGGCGCAAGCGGGGAGTATTTTCTGGATTCACACACTCGCCGCGAGCAGTTTGAGTACTTATGGGTCCGACACGGACTCTGAATGACAAAATTATAACTGTTTTAGTGAACATCTGTCCATTCTATGGCAGACCTTGAAAGTACTTCATTTTCTCTCGCTTTTTGCTGGCGCCTAAAATTTCTTGTCCTCTATAGTGGAGATATCATTTCCACATATATATTGACCGATGCCAGGAATGCCCTTTTGTTCTTGGCTTTCACGCACATGAGTTACAGCATGCCATCCGGCGAAAACAAAGAAAATAAGGCATATGGCCGCTGGATTTTCTTCAATTTACGGCCAAATGAGATTGCCCGGATCATAGAGCATCTATAGAAAGGTACGTTTGTCCCTACCAGGGGGGCTAATGTCTATAAGCAACATAATCTCTCCAATTTCCTTCAAAAGGAAGTGCCAATGGGTTCAGAAACTTGTCTGAAAAACAACGACGAATGATGTTCTTTGACTTTCAGGGCCAAAAAGTACTTCTTAAGGCTGAATTTGAAGGTACTCCGGGCCTCCTGGCGCAAGCGCGGAGTATTTTTTTGGATTCACGCGCTTGCCGCGAGCAGTTTGAGTAATTATGGGTCCGACACGGACTGCTAATAGCAAAATTATGACCGTCTTAGTGAGCATCTGTCCATTCTATGGCAGTCCTTGAAGGTACTTGATTTTCTCGTGCGCTTTTTGCCTGACTGCCCCAAATTTCTTGTCCTCTATAGTGGAGATATCGTTTCCACATATATATTGACCGATGCCAGGAATGCCCTTTTGTTCTTAGCTTTCACGCGCGTGAGTTACAGCATGCCATCCGGCGAAAACAAGGAGAATAAGGCATATAGCGCTGGATTTTCTTCAATTTACTGGCCAAATGAGATTGCGGATCATAGAGCATCTGCGAGAAGGTACGTTTGTCCCTACCAGGGGGGATAATGTCTATAAGCAACATAATCTCGCAAATTTCCTTCAAAAGGAAGTGCCAATGGGTTCAGAAACTTGTCTGAATAACAGCGAGGAATGATGTTCTTTGACTTTCAGAGCCAAAAAGTCCTGCTTAAGGCCGTATCCGAGGGTACTCCGGGCCTCCTCTCGCAAGCGGGGAGTATTTTCTATATTCAGACGCTCGCCACGAGCAGTTTGAGAAATTGTGGGTCCGACACGGGCTCTGAATGACAAAATTATTACCCTTTTAGTGAACATCTGTCCATTCTATGGCAGTCCTTGAAAGTACTTCATTTTCACGTCCGCTTTTTGCCTCACCGCCCCAAAATTTCTTGTCCTCTATAGTGGAGATATCGTTTCCACATATATATTGATCGATACCAGGAACGCCCTTTTGTTCTTGGTTTTCACGCGTATGAGTTACAGCATGCCATCCGGCGAAAACAAGGAGAATAAGGCATATAGCCGATGGATTTTCTTCAATTTACGGCCAAATGAGATTGCCCGAATCATAGAGCATCTGCAGAAAGGTACATTTGTCCCTACCGGGGGGCTAATGTCTATAAGGAACATAATCTCTCAAATTTCCTTCAAAAGGAAGTGCCAATGGGTCCAGAAACTTGTCTAAAAAACAGCGACGAATGATGTTCTTTGACTTTCAGGGCCAAAAAGTCCTACTTAATGCTGAATTTGAGGGTACTCCGGGCCTCCTGGCGCAAGCGGGGAGTATTTTCTGGATTCGCACACTCGCAGCGAGCAGTTTGAGTACTTATGGGTCCGACACGGACTCTGAATGACAAAATTATAACTGTTTAAGTGAACATCGGTCCATTCTATGGCAGACCTTGAAAGTACTTCATTTTCTCGTGCGCTTTTTGCCTGACTGCCCCAAAATTTCTTGTCCTATATAGTGGAGATATCTTTTCCACATATATATTGACCGATGCCAGGAATGCCCTTTTGTTCTTGGCTTTCACACGCATGAGTTCTGACATGTCATCCGTGAAAACAAGGAGAATAAGGCATATAGCGCTGGATTTTCTTCAATTCTGACCAAATGAGATTTCCGGATAATAGAGCATCAGTAGAAAGATACGTTTGTCCCTACCAGGGGGCTAATGTCTATAACCAACATAATCTCTCGAATTTCCTTCAAAAGGAAGTGCTAATGGGTTCAGAAACTTGTCTGAAAACAACGACGAATGATGTTCTTTGACTTTCAGGGCCAAAAAGTCTTGCTTAAGGCCGTATGTGAGGGTACTCCGGGCCTCCTAGCGCAAGCGGGGAATATTTTCTGGATTCGGATGCTCGCCACAAGCAGTTTGGGAACTTGTGGGTCCGACACGGTCTCTGAATGACAAAATTATGACCGTTTTAGTGAACATCTGTCCATTCTATGGCAGTCCTTGAAAGTACTTGATTTTCACGTGCGCTTTTTGCCTAACCGCCCCAAAATTTCTTGTCCTCTATAGTGGATATATCGTTTCCACATATATATTTGATCGATGCCAGGAATTCCCTTTTGTTCTTGGCTATCACGCGCATGAGTTACAACATGCCATCCGATGAAAACAAGGAGAATAAGGCATATAGCCGTTGGATTTTCTTCAATTTACGGCCAAATGAGATTGCCCGGATCATAGAGCATCTGCAGAAAGGTACGTTTGTCCCTATCAGGGGGTATAATGTCTATAAGCAACATAATCTCACGAATTTCCTTCAAAAGGAAGTGCCAATGGGTTCAGAAACTTGTATGAAAAACAACGACGAATGATGTTCTTTGACTTTCAGGGCCAAAAAGTACTTCTTAAGGCTGAATTTGAGGGTACTCCGGGCCTCCTAGCGCAAGCGCGGAGTATTTTTTGGATTCACGTGTTTGCTGCGAGCAGTTTGAGTACTTATGGGTCCGACACGGACTGCTAATAACAAAATTATGACCGTCTTAGTGAGTATCTGTCCATTCTGTGGCAGTCCTTGAAAGTACTTGATTTTCTCGTGCGCTTTTTGCCTGACTACCCCAAAATTTCTTGTCCTCTATAGTGGAGATATCGTTTCCACATATATATTGATCGATGCCAAGAATGCCCTTTTGTTCTTGGCTTTCACGCGCATGACTTACAGAATGCCATCTGGCGAAAACAAGGAGAATAAGGCATATAACCGCTGGATTTTCTTCAATTTACGGCCAAATGAGATTGCCCGGATCATAGAGCATCTGCAGAAAGGTACATTTGTCCCTACCAGGGGGGATAATGTCTATAAGCAACATAATCTCGCAAATTTCCTTCAAAAAAAAGTGCCAATGGGTTCAGAAACTTGTCTGAAAAACAGTGACGAATGATTTGACTTTCAGGGCCAAAAAATCCTGCTTAAGGCCGTATCTGAGGGTATTCCGGGCCTCCTCGCACAAGCGGGGAGTATTTTCTGATTGAGGGCGCTTTGAGCAGTTTGAGAACTTGTGGGTCCGACACGGGCTCCGAATGACAAAATTATTACCCTTTTAGTGAACATCTGTCCATTCTATGGCAGTCCTTGAAAGTACTTCATTTTCACGTGCGCTTTCTGCCTAACCGCCCCAAAATTTTTTGCCCTCTATAATGGAGATATCGTTTCCACATATATATTGATTTATGCCAGGAATGCCCTTTTGTTCTTGGTTTTCATGCGAATGAATTACGGCATGCCATCCGGCGAAAACAAGGAGAATAAGGCATATAGCCGCTGGATTTTCTTCAATTTACGGCCAAATGAGATTGCCCGGATCATAGAGCATCTGCAGAAAGGTACGTTTGTCCCTACCGGGGGGCTAATGTCTATAAGGAACATCATATCTCAAATTTCCTTCAAAAGGAAGTGCCAATGGGTTCAGAAAGTTGTCTGAAAAACGGTGCCGAATGATGTTCTTTGACTTTCAGGGCCAAAAAGTCCTGCTTAATGCTGAATTTGAGGGTACTCCGGGCCTCCTGGCGCAAGCGGGGAGTATTTTATGGATTCGCGTGCTCGCCGCGAGCAGTTTGAGTACTTATGGGTCTGACACGGACTCTGAATGACAAAATTATGACTGTTTTAGTGAACATTTGTCCATTCTATGCGCTTTTTGCCTGACTGCCAGAAAATTTCTTGTCCTCTAGAGTGGAGATATCGTTTCCACATATATATTGACCGATGCCAGGAATGCCCTTTTTTCATGGCTTTCACGCGCATGAGTTACAACATGCCATCCGGCGAAAACAAGGAGAATAAGGCATATAGCCGCTGGATTTTCTTCAATTTACGGCCAAATGAGATTGCCCGGATCATAGCGCATCTGCAGAAAGGTACATTTGTCCCTACTAGGGGGCTAATGTCTATAAGCAACATAATCTCTCGAATTTCCTTCAAAAGAAAGTGCCAATCGGTTCAAAAACTTGTCTCAAAAGCAGCGACGAATGATGTTCTTTGACTTTCAGGGCCAAAAAGTCCTGCTTAGGGCCGTATCTGAGGGTACTTCGGGCCTCCTGGCGCAGCGGGGAATATTTTCTGGATTCGGACGCTCGCCGCGAGTAGTTTGGGAACTTGTGGGTCCGACACGGACTCCGAATGATAAAATTATGACCGTTTTAGTGAACATCTGTCCATTCTATGGCAGTCCTTGAATGTACTTCATTTTCACGTGCGCTTTTTGCCTAACCGCCCCAAAATTTCTTGTCCTCTATTGTAACGCCCCGGATTCGTTGCGCCAGGTGTCCGCCAGTTATTCGCCGTCGTTGCCATGTCATTTGCTTGCGTGTTGCACTTTGCCATGTCATCATTTGCATTTTATCATGTCATCATGTGCATCTCATTTTGCATACATGTTCGTCTCATGCATCTGAGCATTTTCCCCGTTGTCCATTTTGCAATCCGGCGCTCCTATGTCATCCCGCGTCCCCTTCTTCTCTCTTGTTGTGAGCGGGTGTTAAACTTTCTCGGAATAGCCCGAGGTTTGCCAAGCGGCCTTGGTATAGCACCGTGAACCGCTTTGTCAAGTTTCGTGCCATTTGGAGGTCGCTTGGTACTCAGCGGTTAGCAAGGTAGCTCGCAAAGCCCTCTTTTGTTGCAGCCCAACACCCTTCCAAAGTGGCCCAAAACCCACCAAACTCCCCTCCATGCTCTCGGTCGTTCGATCACGACCGCGTGGCCGAAAACCGCTCCTCATTTGGACTCTCCTAGCTCCCTCTATGCCTATTTATACACCCCCCCCATTCCATTTTCGCGGATGAATTCCCCCGAAACCCTAGATCCATCCCTTCCGCGTCGCCGGACATGTCCGCCTGCTACGGACGTGTCCGCCCGCTCCCGCCAATCGACGCTGCCACGTGGGCACCGCCGCCGTCTCCCGCGCGCCCTGCATGGAGCCCATCCGAGGCCAGCGGGCCCATCTGGCGCCGCCGGCCGACCGCGACCCGCCGCTGTTCGGCCCGCGTGGCGGCGCCGCCGCCGCCGACCGCCTCGCCCTCCGCCACCGGCCGGCGACCTCGCCCAGCCGAGCGCGTCGCCCGCCTCCACGCCGCTGAGCCTCGCGGCCGCCAGCGCCAGCGCGCCGCAGCGCCCTCGCTCGCCGCTCTCGCGCTTGCGCCGCCTGCGCCTCCGGCGCCCAGCGCCGCTTCGAGCTTCGAACTCCGGCCGCCGCCGGCCGATCCGCTCGCCGCCGCCGCGTCCTTGGCTAGATCCGGCCGAGGACCGACGGGATCCTTCCCCGCCGCCGGATCCCTCGCGCTCCGGCCACCTCCCCGAGCGTCCCCGACCTCCCCGTCCTCCTCTCCGGCGAGATCCCGCGTCTCCGGCGAGAAATCCGGCTGCCTCGAAATCCGTGCCCGCGTTGACTTTCCCCGGGGTGAGAAAACGCCTAAGTCCAAGATTTCTGATAAAATCATGCCATTTTCATTGCATCACATCTCCGCATCCGTAGCTCCGTTTCGCGCAATAATATGTCAAATTGTTCGTCTCGACGAGTACATCATTTCACTCCATTGCATCATTTTCATTTGAGCTCATCTTGATGCCCGAAATGTTGTTGGAAAAGGGCTTCAGATTGTTAGTTCCAGAATCTTATCAGCACGAGCTCTTTTGTCATTTTTGCCATGATTTATGTGTGCATCCTACGAGTATGAGCTCTACATGAATGTTGAACTATGCCATGCCATCTTTCCAGAGGTGTTGACCTTGTATTTTTGTGAGTTGTGTGCTGAGTGTATCAAGCTTGTAAAGTAGGGTAATTCTTTGTTCTTTGTTTTCTGACAGATTCTGTTATATTTTGATGCCATGTTCACATGCTTCTACTAATCATTCTATGCATAATATGGAGATGTTCTATAAACATGTTTTGATATACATTTCATGCTCTATCCATTCATGCCCTTGGTTGCAATTATAGCCTGCTGGAACATGTTCATTTCTTGCTCTAAAGTTGCTTGAAAATGTTGTTTGTCAGCCTGTTAACATTAAGTTCACTTGTTCCCATGTGTTTTCCTCCATGTACCCTATGACCTTGCTCTTGCCATGCTTAGCTTCATAAACATGCCTTCTTACTGTTGGTTGCCTTTCCATGCCATGTATTGCTCTGTGGTGAGTGGTTCAAGCTCACGAACATGCCTACTTATTGTTGTTCCTGCCATGTATAAATCTGTAATATAACTTGCCATGTGTACATGGGTGCCATCATATTTTCCGTGCCTTTTTGGCTCATGGTCAGTAAGGGTCTTTTGATATATGCAATTAGTAGATTCATGCCATGCCTTTGTTTGCCATGATAAGTTCCTGTAACATGTTGTTTGATAGCTCTAAACATTGCAACTTGATGTTATTTCTGCTAAAGTCTGAAACTGTTATTATTTGCAATATCTCCATGTCATTTTGAGCATGTTCTAGTTGTTTCTTGAGATAGCTCAGTGTTCATGTTTTGTTATGCTTTACGTGTACTTCATGACCATGCCTTTTGTTATTATGTTGGGGTGCTGTAGCACGTTGTTTTGATGCTTGTAAGATGCCTAGTTGCTGTTATGGACAGATTGTTGTTATGACTTGTATAGTGTGTGTGTGTTGCACCGTTGCTCCGTTTTGAGTGTGCTCTATATGAAACTTGCTTGTTTTTTGCATGTAGTTCCATATTATCATGTTGCATCCATGTTTTGGTGTGTTTGCTTGATGTTTGGGTGCATTTTGCATCAATGCCATGTTTAACTTGTTTTGCTCATATCTTCTAGGCCGTAGCTCCGAATCTAATGAACTTTATATGTAACTTGACTAGAATTTCGTGTAGATCATCATGGTGCATCTTAACTTGCTGTTTAACAACTTCAACATAAGGTTTATTCAGTTCTGGACCAATTTCGAAATTTGCATATGAGGACTTTAGGAATTGTTATATGTTGTTTCGGCCTCATTTAAACTTGCTGGATGTGTCGTTCTTTGCGCATCATCTCTTGCCATGAGTAGCTTCATGTAGCTTGGTCATGCATCATGCTTGTTGTGCATCATGCCTTGCTCATGTGTGGTGTGTTTACCTTGTTGTGTGCTTCTTCTTGTTAGTTCCTGTTTCGTTGCGATCGTGAGGATGCGTTCGTCTGCGTGTGATTCGTCTTCGTGGTTTCATCTTCTTCATGGACTCGTTCTTCTTCCTTGCGGGATTTCAGGCAAGATGACCGCTACCCAGGATCTCACTACTATCATTGCTATGCTAGTTGCCTCGTTCTTTCGCTATGCTGCATTACCTATTACCTGTTTTACCATGCCTCCCAAATTGCCATGAACCCCTAACCTTTGACACCATTCCTATGCAAACCGTTGTTTGGCCATGTGACCGCTTTGCTCAGCCCCTCTTATAGCGTTGCTAGTTGCAGGTGAAGTTGATGATTTCTCCATGGTGGACAGGGATTATGTTGGGATATCACAATATCTCTTATATTATTAATGCATCTATATATTTGGTAAAGGGTGGAAGGCTCGGCCTTATGCCTGGTGTTTTGTTCCACTCTTGCCGCCGTAGTTTCCGTCATACCGGTGTTATGTTCCCGGATTTTGCGTCCCTTACGCGGTCGGGTGATTTATGGGACCCCCGACGGTTCGCTTTGAATAAAACTTGTCCGGCAAGGCCCAACATTGACTTTTACCATTTGCCTCACCACCACCTATCTTTTTCCTTGGGAGTCGCTCTCTCGAGGGTCATCTTTATTTTAGCCCCGGGCGGTGCTTGTCTAAGTGTTGGTCGAACCGAGCCGCTCATGGGGCCCCTCGGGGCAACTCGAGTCTGGTTTTACTCGTAGCTTTGTCTCATCCGGTGTTGCCACGAGAACGAGATATGTGCAGCTCCTATCGGGATTGTCGGCGCATCGGGCGGCTTTGCTGGTCTTGTTTCACCATTGTCGAAATGTCTTGATGTACCGGAGACCGAGTCGATCGGAGTGTCTCGGGTGAAGGTCTATTCCTTCGATGATCGCGAGAGCTTGTCATGGGCTAAGTTGGGACACCCTGCGGGGTTTAAACTTTTCGAGAGCCGTGCCGCGGTTATGTGGCAGATGGGAATTTGTTAATGTCGGTTGTAGATAACTTGACACATGATCCGAATTAAAATGCATCAACCGAGTGTGTAGCCGTGATGGTCTCTTCTCGTGAGTCCGGAAATGAACACGGTTTCTGTGTTATGTTTGACGTAAGTAGGTGTTCAGGATCACCTCTTGATCATTGCTAGCTTCACGACCGTTCCGCTTGTTCTCTTCTCGCTCTTCTTTGCGTATGTTAGCCACCATACTTGCTTAGTCGCTGCCGCAACCTCACCACCTTACCCCCTTCCTTTCCCATTAATCTTTGCTAGTCTTGATACCCATGGTAATGGGATTGGTGAGTCCTCGTGGCTCACCAGATACTTCCAAAACCAGTTTGCGGTGCCTATGTTACCGAAAGCGGTGGCGCAACCAAGCTCAAGGAGGAGCTCGATGAAGATATTGCCCTTTGTGTTGTTTCGTTCTAGTTGATCGAGAGTGGAGCCCACTTGGGGTCGATCGGGGACCTTTGTCGCATTTGGGGTTCTTCTTTTATTTTGGTTCCGTAGTCGGACCTTGATTGTATCTGGATGATGTAATGCTTTATTCATGTATTTGTGTGAAGTGGCGATTGTAAGCCAACTATGTAACTCTTTCCCTTATGTATTACTTGGGTTGTGTGAAGATTACCTCACTTGCGACATTGCTTTCAATGCGGTTATGCCTCTAAGTCGTGCTTCAACACGTGGGAGATATAGCCGACACGTGGAAATAAGTAGTATGCCAAATCCGTTGCTTGTCATCAATTTAAATTGGTGAAGGTTAAGGATAACATAATTCTTATTCTTGTTCATCCAAGTGATTAATTCTTTATTCCGGAGGCCCTTAAATTCTCGGTTGTAGTGTTTCATCTATTCTTTTTCCGGAGTTCCAAGTTCTCTCAATTATCTCGTCGCGAAGCTCCATCTAAATCATTACAAGGTTTCACCTTGTGTTTTTAACTTCTCCTTCTTTTATCATCATTTTATTACCGGTGTTCTTCATTGAGGTTCCACATGGTGGTTCATCAAGGATTCTTTTCATTCCTCAATTGTTCTTCAAGTTTTCTCTTGGAGTTAAGATCCGCCAAGCTATACTCTGAAATAAACATGGTGCTCAACACATGTTTTGTTTTGAGGAGTTCAAGTATTCTTTGTCTTGCATCCCGAAGTGCAATTCTTCTACCTTAGCTTTTGAGATGATATTATATCATTCTTGACAATTTCCCTTCATGTTTCGTGATTCACATGTTGTCAAGAATGAGATATTTTAAATCCATCAATCTCTTCGTTGGAGTTATCTTGGGTTACATTTCACCTAAAGCTTTCCCTAAGGATTGTTGCTATTTATGGTGCTTATAAAAGACCCAAGTTCTTCATTTGTCCTCCCGGTGAAATAAGTTTCTCGTCTCCTTGTCGATATCAACCCAATCATTTTTTTCCGTTGGTGGCAGAAGCTCACCTCAAATTTTGAGATGCATTCCTTAAGACCATATCAAGCTTGTGCTTTTCGTTGTTGATTTTCCAACAACTCCGTTCAATTCTTCTTTGCAAGGATGCTTTCCAAGCTCATTTGTGGCAAAAGTTGGCATTTTCTTCTCCATTCTGTTATTCCAATGATTTATCTTCTATTCTTTCTTTCGAAGGCATTGTGATGTTGCTCTTTTCACTCATCATCTCGTATTGTGAGGATCGTGTTCTTTTCGTGCTTATCCATTTAACCGGAGTGTTGTATCATCTCCTCAATATCAACTCATCCTATCAAGTTGTCCTTCTCCTTCCAACCGGAGTGCTGCCCGAATTCTTACTCTCCCATCTTGTTTTAACCGCAATGGTTTTGAATTCTATCTTGTCCATTAAACTCTTGATTCATGTAATTGCAACCTCCAAGTTCTCGTAATACTCCTTGTTCATCTTTTCTAACGGATTGTTTGCAATCTCGTTCATCTCTGTTGTACTCTTTCTTTTAAATTGCTCAACACCTCTCAAGGTCCATTGGTTTCACTCATTGGTCAAAGAAGCAACTTAGTTTTACCTCGTCTCTTCCTCTTCCGTTTTCCCTCCGGTGCCATCCTAGATCTCGGGACGAGATCCTCTCGTAGTGGTGGAGTGTTGTAACGCCCCGGATTCGTTGCGCCAGGTGTCCGCCAGTTATTCGCCGTCGTTGCCATGTCCTTTGCTTGCGTGTTGCACTTTGCCATGTCATCATTTGCATTTTATCATGTCATCATGTGCATCTCATTTTGCATACATGTTCGTCTCATGCATCTGAGCATTTTCCCCGTTGTCCGTTTTGCAATCCGGCGCTCCTATGTCATCCGGCGTCCCCTTCTTCTCTCTTGTTGTGGCGGGTGTTAAACTTTCTCGGAATAGCCGAGGTTTGCCAGCGGCCTTGGTATAGCACCGATGAACCGCTTTGTCAAGTTTCGTGCCATTTGGAGGTCGTTTGGTACTCAACGGTTAGCAGGGTAACCGCAAAGCCCTCTTTGTTGCAGCCCAACACCCTTCAAAGTGGCCCAAAACCCACCAAACTCCCTCCATGCTCTCGGTCGTTCGATCACGATCGCGTGGCTGAACTTTGCTCAAAACCAATTCCTTGATTCTTCGGTGCCTCCCTTGCTTGCGAACAATTTCCTCAAAGTTCTTGCTTCGGCAAGGCTCTTGTGAACACCTTTCTCTATAATCCTTTCAATAAACTATTTTCTTGCTCAAGTGAAACTTGGCTTGAAACATTAGTGGAATCAAGAGAATTACTAGAAGCAACAATATTGGATTTAGCATGATTATTGTTACTACTAGATGAGAATTTTCTTATGCTTGTCATGCTTAGTTTTAATAGGTGGCAAGAAATTAGACAAGAGAAGTCGTTTGGCAAGATATGAAGAACTCTTCTTTGAAGATCTTCATTGATAGCTTTAGAAACTCATGTTCTTGCTCTAGATTGAGCTTCGAGCGTAGCTTCTCATGAGATCTTAGGAGCTCTCTATGATCTTCTTGAGTTGTTTCATGAGCTAACTTAAGAGTGTTTAGTTCTTTAGTTAGGCGCTCAATCTCCTTCATAGCATTGTCATTCGACTCTTCTCCACTATAAAGAATACTAGCATGTTCATCATTTCTAGGCTCACTAGATTTATCATGTAAGCTCATCTTCTCCAAGTAAGTCATCCTCATCACTATCAAAGTCAATGAATTCAGGGTGTGATACCTTGGGGCCTTTTGCCATCAAGCATCTTCCAATTCCCTCATTTGGTGAATCAAATATGTCATAGGAGTTGAAGTTGGAGGATCTGAGAGCAAGAGGCAACACCTTCATCTTGGCGTATTCGGAGTTGGAGTGATAGCTTCTTTGGAGTGATTAGCCGGAGTGGACGGAGACCCATTCACCAACATGAGGCTTGATGTTTTCTTCTTGTGTAGCTCCTTGATGACTTGTCTTTCCTTTCCGAATCCTTACTTCTCGAGGATCTTCGTTCATAACGATCATCTCTACTCCTTCTCTCTTTTAGAGCGACTCTTTTCTTGAGCTTCTTCTTCTTGGAATTCTTCTCTTCTCTTGTGGGGTCGAACACTCATTTGAGTAGTGTCGGGTCTTCCACATATTAGCGATTCGATCACGACTAGAAGATCTCTTTTCATCATATGATCTAGACTTTGAGCTTCTTTCCTTGCTTCTACTCTTGTAGAATTTGTTGAAGTTGTTCACCATTACGCTTATCTCTTCATTGGAAACCAGCTTGTCACTTGAGGTTGTGGGAGCTTCAATTTGTAGCTTTATAAGCACCACTTGACTTGTTGTGAAGCTCTTCCTTATCTTTAAGTGTCATCTCTCATGAGCAACAATTCTTCCAATGACGGTGGGCTTGAGATTCTTGTAGTTTGGCATCATTTGGATCAAAGTGCACGCGTTGTCATACTTTCCATCAAAGAGAATCTTCTTGATGATGAATCGTTCGGTCATTTCTTAAGCTTCTTAAGCGGCAATCTCATTTGTGATGAGAGCAAGGCTAGAGTACTTCAGCGACTCCTTCACCTTCTTTCATCTTGAACTTGTCAAGTTGACCTTGAAGAACATGTAGCTTTGATTCCTTCACGGACTCGGTACCTTCGTGCATTTAGACCAAAGTATCCCAAATCTCTTTTTGTTCTCAAGGCGGCTGATCTTGTTGAACTCCTCGGGACACAAAGCATTGAAGAGATATGTCAAGCATTTTTTGTTTTATATAATTTGAACCATCAAAGTAAGGACCTCTAGAAAATTACCCTCACTAGGCGCCATACTCTCTAGGTTGTGAAACCAAGCTTGGAGTCAATGCAATGAAACCAATCAATGGAGACCAAAGCTACATACCACTTGTAGGATCGATATGTCTAGAGGGGTGATTAGACTACTTGACAATTTAAAAGTTTAGCCTTTTGATTAAGACAAGTTTTGGCAAGTTCACAATGATGTACAAGTCAAGTATCACCCTACATGCAATTCTAGAGTTATGGCAGCGGAAAGTAAATTGCACATGTAGTAAATAGAGGGGAGAAGAAACAAGCAGTTTGGAACCGAGATTTTTCGTGGTTCGGTAGGTAATGCTATCGTCAATCACGTTGATGGAGACTTCAACCCACGGAGGTAGCAGCTGCGAGAGTCCACGGAGGCTCCACCCGAAGGGTCCATGAAGAAGCAACCTTGTCTATGCCATCATGGCTTCGCCCACGGAGGACTAGCCTTACTCGGGGTAGATCTTCCGCAGTAAGCGATCTCCTTGCCCTTACAAACTTCTTGGTTCAACTCCACATCTTGTGGAGGCTCCCAGCGACACCTAACCAATCTAGGAGGCACCACCCTCAAAAAGGTAATAGATGGTGTTGGTGATGATGAACTCCTTGCTCTTGTGCTTCAAATGATAATCTCCCAACACTCAACTCTCCTGATTTGGTGTGGTGGAAGAAAGGATTGAGTGGAAAGCAACTTGGGAAGGCTAGAAATCAAGTTTCATATGGTGGGGTGGAGCAACTTGATCTCAACACAAGGGTAGGTAGTTTTCTTCTCGAGAAATGTAAGGTAGGAGTGGTAGTTCTTTCGATGGCTCTCTCCGAATGAAGAGGAGGTGGAGGGGTATTTATAGCCTCCACACAAAATCAAACGTTACACACATTTGACCAATCTCGGTCGGACGAAGTTGACAACTCGGTGAGGCCAAAGTTCAAATCTTGTGAGCGTTGGGATTTTGGTGGGACCGAAAACAATCTCGGTTAGTCGATTCTTCCAAAGACTAGGGTTTGCCATTCTCGGTGGGACCGACTTTATCATCTCGGTGACACCGATATGATAACGAGAAGGTTCTGAAGGTTGGCAACACTAGTTTCGGTGAAGGCAAGTTTGGAATCGGAAAATCAGTTACTAGGGTTTGGGTATATGGTGAGGTGGTTCATCTCGGTGTGGTGAGTTTATAGAATCGGTGGGACCGAGATTACTTATAGTATATTTGGAATGAAAGATTGCTGATAGTTTGGGAGATAAATCACTAAGCACTTTGACTGACAGGATCATCATAACCTCATCCCCTTTTAACGATATTGGCTTTCCTATGGACTCAATGTGATCTTGGATCACTAAACCAAAAATAAGTCTTGAGCTTTTGCCAATGTTTTCCTTAGCATTTTGAGGGTCCACATCATCGGTCATTGCCATACCCATATCCTTGAACTTTGAAATATTCTCAAGAAACAATTAGTTCATGATATATATGTTGTTATTAATTACCAAAACCACCGGGGATTAGTTGCACTTTCTTGTCTAAAAAGTGTGCGAATGATGTTCTTTGACTTTGAGGGCCAAAAGACTGCAAAGGCCGTATTTGAGGTACTACGGGCCTCCTAAGCGCCAGTGGGAGTATTTTTTGGATTCGCGTGCTCGCCACGGCAGTTTGAGAACTGTGGGTCCGACCACGGACTCAGTGACAAAATTATTACCCTTTTAGTGAACATCTGTCCATTCTAGCGGAGACTTGGTACTTCATTTTCTCGTGCGCTTTTTGCTGACTGCCCCAAAATTTCTTGTCCTCTATATTGGAATATCGTTTCCACATATATATTGTTGATGCTAGGAATGCCGTTTTAGTTCTTGGCTTTCACGTGCATGAGTTACAGCATGCCATCCGGCAAAAACAAGGAGAATAAGGCATATAGTGCTGGATTTTCTTCAATTCGGCCAAATGAGATTGCCGGATCACGGGCATCAGTGGTATGTTTGTCCCTACCGGGGGATAATGTCCATAAGCACCATAATCTTGCAATTTCCTTCAAATGGAAGTGCCAATGGGTTGAAACTTGCGAAAAATAGCGACGAATGATGTTCTTTGACTTTCGGGCAAAAAGTACTTCTTAAGGCTGAATTTGAGGGTACTCCGGGCCTCTGGCATAGCCGGAGTATTTTTGGATTCGGCGCACTCACCATGCGGCAGTTTGAGTAATTATGGGTCCGACCGACTTGCTAATAACAAAATTATGACCGTCTTAGTGAGCATCTGTCCATTCTATGGCGATCCTTGAAAGTACTTGATTTTCTCGTCGCTTTTTGCTGGCCTTTAAATTTCTTGTCCTCTATAGTGGAATATCGTTTCCACATATATATTGACCAATGCGAGGAATGCCCTTTTGTTCTTAACTTACGCATGATGACATGCCATCCGGTGAAAACAAGGAGAATAAGGCATATAGCTTTGGATTTTCTTCAATTCTGACGAATGAGATTGCGGATCATAGAGCATCTGCGAGGAAGGTATGTTTGTCCCTACCGGGGATAATGTCTATAAGCAACATAATCTCGCAAATTTCCTTCAAAAAGTGCCAATGGGTTGAAACTTATGCGAATAACGGCGAGAATGATGTTCTTTGACTTCGAGCCAAAAGTCTGCTTAGGCCGTATCTAAGGGTACTCGGGGCTCCTCTACATAGCGGGAGTATTTTACGGATTGAGACCTACGCCACGAGCAGTTTGAAATTGTGGGTCAAAACCACGGACTCCGAATGAGAAAATATGACCGTTTTAGTGAACATCTGTCCATTCTATGGCGTCCTTGAAAGTACTTCATTTTCACGTCGCTTTTTGCCTAACGTCCCAAAATTTCTTGTCCTCTATAGTGGAGATATCGTTTCCACATATATATTGATCGATACTAGGAATGCCCTTTTGTTCTTGGTTTTCCACATGAATTACAGCATGCCATCCGTAAACAAGGAGAATAAGGCATATAGCTGATTTTTTCGATTCTGACCAAATGAGATTGCGGATCATAGAGCATCTGCGAAGGTGCATTTGTCCATGGGGATAATGTCTATAAGAACATAATCTCTCAAATGTCCTTCAAAGGAAGTGCAATGGGTTTAGAAACTTATGAAACAACGACGAATGATGTTCTTTGACTTTCGAGGGCCAAAAGTCATGTAATGCTGAATTTGAGGTACTCGGGCCTCTGGCATAGCGGTATTTTAGGATTCACACACTACTTGTGAGCAGTTTGAGTACTTATGGGTCGAACGGACTCTGAATGACAAAATTATAACTGTTTTAGTGAACATCTGTCCATTCTATGGCGGACCTTGAAAATACTTCATTTTCTCTGGCGCTTTTTGCTGGCCCCAAAATTTCTTGTCCTCTATAGTGGAGATATCATTTCCACATATATAACCGATGCCGGGAATGCCCTTTTGTTCTTGGCTTTCCGCACATGAGTTACGACCATCCGTGAAAACAAAAATAAGGCATATATTGCTGGATTTTCTTCAATTCTGACCAAATGAGATTGCCGGATCATAGAGCATCTATAGAAAAGTACGTTTGTCCCTACCGAGGCTAATGTCTATAAGCAACATAATCTCTCAATTTCCTTCAAAAGAAGTGCCAATGGGTTGAAACTTGTCGAAAAACAACGACGAATGATGTTCTTTGACTTTCGGGGCCAAAAGTACTTCTTAAGGCTGAATTTGAAGGTACTCCGGGCCTCTGGCGCATAGCGGAGTATTTTTTGGATTCAGGCGCTTGCAGCTTGGTAGTTTAGTAATTATGGGTCCGACGGACTGCTAATGCTAAAATTATGACCGTCTTAGTGAGCATCTGTCCATTCTATGGCGGTCCTTGAAGTACTTGATTTTCTCGTCGCTTTTTGCTGGCCGCCCCAAATTTCTTGTCCTCTATAGTGGAATATCGTTTCCACATATATATGACCGATGCCAGAATGCCCTTTTGTTCTTAGCTTTCCGCGGCGTGATTCTGACATGCCATCCGTGAAAAAAGGAGAATAAGGCATATAGCTGGATTTTCTTCAATTTACGGCCAAATGAGATTGCGGATCATAGAGCATCTGCGAAGATCGTTTGTCCCTACCGAGAGGATAATGTCTATAAGCAACATAATCTAAAATTTCCTTCAAAGGAAGTGCCAATGGGTTGAAACTTATGCGAATAACGGCGAGGAATGATGTTCTTTGACTTTGAGCCAAAAGTCTGCTTAAGGCCGTATCGAGGTACTCGGGCCTCCTCTACATAGCGGTATTTTCTATATTAGGAGCCTTCATACAGCGAGTTGAAAATTGTGTGGGTCAAACCGGGCTCGAATGACAAAATTATTACCCTTTTAGTGAACATCATCCATTCTATGGCGGTCCTTGAAAATACTTCATTTTCACGTCCGCTTTTGCCTCACACCCCAAAATTTCTTGTCCTCTATAGTGGAGATATCGTTTCCACATATATATTGATCGATACGGAAACCCTTTTGTTCTTGGTTTTCCGCGTATGAGTTCTGACATGCCATCCGTAAAACAAGGAGAATAAGGCATATAGCGATGGATTTTCTTCAATTCTGACCAAATGAGATTGCCGAATCATAGAGCATCTGCGAAAGGTACATTTGTCCCTACCGGGCTAATGTCTATAAGAACATAATCTCAAATTTCCTTCAAAGGAAGTGCCAATGGGTCGAAACTTGTCTAAAAACAGCTGACGAATGATGTTCTTTGACTTTCAGGGCCAAAAGTCCTACCAATGCTGAATTTGAGGTACTCCGGGCCTCTGGCATAAGCGGTATTTTCTGGATCCTTTTTCGCGTGGCAGTTTGAGTACTTATGGGTCCGACACGGACTCTGAATGACAAAATATAACATTTAAGTGAACATCGGTCCATTCTATGGCGGACCTTGAAAGTACTTCATTTTCTCGTGCGCTTTTTGCCTTGCCCCAAAATTTCTTGTCCTATATAGTGGAATATCTTTTCCACATATATATTGACCGATGCCGGGAATGCCCTTTTGTTCTTGGCTTTCCACGCATGAGTTCTGACATGTCATCCGGAAACAAGGAGAATAAGGCATATAGCGCTGGATTTTCTTCAATTCTGACCAAATAGAGATTTCCGGATAATAGAGCATCTGTAGAAAGATACGTTTGTCCCTACCGGGGGCTAATGTCTATAACCAACATAATCTCTAATTTCCTTCAAAGGAAGTGCTAATGGGTTGAAACTTGTAAAAACAACGACGAATGATGTTCTTTGACTTTGGGGCCAAAAGTCTTGCTTAAGGCCGTATGAAGTACTCGGGGCCTCCTAAGCGCCAGCGAATATTTTCTGATTCGGATGCTCGCCACAAGCAGTTTGGGAACTTGTGGGTCCGACCACGGTCTCTGAATGACAAAATTATGACCGTTTTAGTGAACATCTGTCCATTCTATGGCGGTCCTTGAAAGTACTTGATTTTCACGTGCGCTTTTGCCTAACCGCCCAAAATTTCTTGTCCTCTATAGTGGATATATCGTTTCCACATATATATTTGATCGATGCGAAATTCCCTTTTGTTCTTGGCTATCCATATGAGTTACAACATGCCATCCGATGAAAACAAGGAGAATAAGGCATATAGCGTTGGATTTTCTTCAATTCTGACAAATGAGATTGCGGGATCATAGAGCATCTGCGAGAAAGATACGTTTGTCCCTATCGGGTATAATGTCTATAAGCAACATAATCTCACGAATTTCCTTCAAAGGAAGTGCCAATGGGTTGAAACTTGTATGAAAAACAACGGCGAATGATGTTCTTTGACTTTCGGGGCCAAAAAGTACTAAGGCTGAATTTGAGGTACTCAGGGCCTCCTAAGCATAGCCAGAGGTATTTTGGATTCACGTGTTTGCTTGCGAGCAGTTTGAGTACTTATGGGTCCGACACGGTTGCTAATAACAAAATTATGACCGTCTTAGTGAGTATCTGTCCATTACATGGCGATCCTTGAAAGTACTTGATTTTCTCGTGCGCTTTTGCTGACTACCCCAAAATTTCTTGTCCTCTATAGTGGAATATCGTTTCCACATATATATTGATCGATGCCAAGAATGCCCTTTTGTTCTTGGCTTTCCGCAGCATATGACTTCTGAATGCCATCTGGCGAAAACAAGGAGAATAAGGCATATAACCGCTGGATTTTCTTCAATTCTGACCAAATGAGATTGCGGATCATAGAGCATCTGCGAAGGTACATTTGTCCCTACGAGGGATAATGTCTATAAGCAACATAATCTCATAAATTTCCTTCAAAAAAAAGTGCCAATGGGTTGAAACTTGTGCGACGTTGTGAATGATTTGACTTTCGGGCCAAAAATCCTGCTTAAGGCCGTGTCGAGGGTATTCGGGCCTCCTCGCTGCGGGGAGTATTTCTGGATTCGGGGCGCTACTTGTGAGCAGTTTGAGAACTTGGGGTCGACACGACTCCGAATGACAAAATTACCCTTTTAGTGAACATCTGTCCATTCTATGGCGGTCCTTGAAAATACTTCATTTTCACGTGCGCTACGCCTAACCGCAAAATTTTTGCCCTCTATAATGGAATATCGTTTCCATATATATTGATTTATGCCAGGAATGCCCTTTTGTTCTTGGTTTTCATGCGAATGAATTACGACGCATGCCATCCGTGAAAACAAGGAGAATAAGGCATATAGCTGGATTTTCTTCAATTCGGCCAAATGAGATTGCGGATCATAGAGCATCTGCGAAGATACGTTTGTCCCTACGAGGCTAATGTCTATAAACATCATATCTCAAATTTCCTTCAAAGGAAGTGCCAATGGGTTGAAAGTTATGCAAAGCGGTGCGAATGATGTTCTTTGACTTTCGGGCCAAAGTCACCTTAATGCTGAATTTGAGGGTTCCGGGCCTCTGGGCGGTTATAGATTTAATGGCGTGCACTTTGATGAGTTAAACTTGGGACCGGGACTACAATTATGGTATTTTAGTGAACATTTGTCCATTCTATCGCTTTTTGCACGGCCCGAAAATTTCTTGTCCTCTAGAGTGGAATATCGTTTCCACATATATATTGACCGATGCGAGGAACCCCTTTTTCATAGCTTTCCGCGCATGAGTTACAACATGCCATCCGTAAAACAAGAGAATAAGGCATATAGCTGGATTTTCTTCAATTCTGACCAAATGAGATTGCGGATCATAAGCGCATCTGCAGAAAGGTACATTTGTCCCTACTAGGGGCTAATGTCTATACAACATAATCTCTCATTTCCTTCAAAGAAAGTGCCAATCGGTTCAAAACTTGTCTCAGCGGCATGACGAATGATGTTCTTTGACTTTCGAGGCCAAAGTCACCTTAGGGCCGTATCGAGGGTGCCGGGCCTCTGGCGCAAGCGAAATATTTTCGGATTCGGACGCTTCGCCATGAGTAGTTTGAACTTGTGGGTCCGACCACGGACTCGAATGATAAAATTATGACCGTTTTAGTGAACATCTGTCCATTCTATGGCAGTCCTTGAATGTACTTCATTTTCACGTCGCTTTTGCCCTAACCGCCAAAATTTCTTGTCCTCTATTATAACGCCCGGATTCGTTCGCGGTGTCGCAGTTATTAGCGTCGTTGCCATGTCATTTGCTTCGTGTTGCACTTTGCCATGTCATCATTTGCATTTATCATGTCATCATGTGCATCTCATTTTGCATACATGTTCGTCTCATGCATCGAGCATTTTCCCGTTGTCCATTTTGCAATCCGGCTCCTATGTCATCCCGTCCCTTCTTCTCTCTTGTTGTGGCGGGTGTTAAACTTTCTCGGAATAGCAGAGGTTTGCCATAAGCGACCTTGGTATAACCAGTGAACCGCTTGTCAAGTGCCATTTGGAGTCGCTTGGTACTCCAGCAGTTAGCAGGATAGCGCAAGCCCTCTTTGTTGCAGCCCAACACCTTCAAAGTGGCCCAAACCCCAAACTCCCCTCCATGCTCTCGGTCGTTCGATCACGACCGCGTGGCAAAACTCCTCATTTGGACTCTCTAGCTCCCTCTATGCCTGTTATACACCCCCATTCCATTTCGCGGATGAATTCCCCGAACCGATCCATCCGCTTCGTCGTGGGACATGTCCATGCACTACCGGGCGTGTCCCGCTCCCCCAATGCCGCACGCTGCCGCGTGGGCACCGCCGCCGTCCCCGCGCCGCCCATGAGCCCATCCGAGGCCAGCCAACCCATCTGGCGCCGCCCGCGCCGACCCGCGACCCCGCCGGTGTTACGGCCCGCGTCGGCGGCAGCGCCGCCGCCGCCCTCGCCAATGGCGACCTCGCCCGCCGAACGCGTCGCCCCTCCGCCGCCGCTGAGGCCTCGCGGCCTTGCGCCAGCGCGCCCGCGCGCCCTCGCTCCCGCCGCCTCGGCTGTTGCCGCCCTGCTCCGGCCAGCGCTTCGAGCTTCGAACTCCGGCCGCGCCAGCCGCGTCCATCGCCCGCCGCGTCCTTAGCTAGATCGGCCGAGGGGAAGCAGGATCCTTCCCGCCGCCGGATCCCTCGCGCTCCGGCACCTCCGGCGTCCCAAACCTCCCGTCCTCCTCTCGGCGAGATCCAGCGTCTCCGGAAATCGGTACCTCGAAATCCGTGCCGCGTTGACTTTCCCGGGGGAAAGCCCTAAGTCCGTTACGATAAAATCATGCCATTTCATTGCATCACATCTCGCATCCGTAGCTCGTTTCGGCGCAATAATATGTCAAATTGTTAGTCTCGGCAGTACATCATTTCACTCCATTGCATCATTTTCATTTGAGCTCATCTTGATGCCGAAATGTTGTTGGAAAAGGGCTTGATTATTAGTTCGAGAATCTTATCGGCACGAGCTCTTTTGTCATTTTGCCATGATTTATGTGTGCATCCTACAGTATGAGCTCTACATGAATGTTGAACTATGCCATGCCATC
Organism: Aegilops speltoides; assembly: GCA_021437245.1. Classification (NCBI taxonomy): domain Eukaryota; kingdom Viridiplantae; phylum Streptophyta; class Magnoliopsida; order Poales; family Poaceae; genus Aegilops; species Aegilops speltoides. The sequence goes on from JAHHZJ010002504.1 coordinate 28,658, forward strand.
TTTCAGAGTGTTGACCTTGTATTTTTTGTGAGTTGTGTGCTGAGTGTATCAAGCTTGTAAAGTAGGGTGAATTCTTGTTCTTTGTTTTCTGACAGATACGTTATATTTTGATGCCATGTTCACATGCTTCTACTAATCATTCTATGCATAATATGGAGATGTTCTATAAACATGTTTTGATATACATTTCATGCTCTATCCATTCATGCCCTTGGTTGCAATTATAGCTGCTGGAACATGTTCATTTCTTGCTCTAAAGTTGCTTGAAAATGTTGTTTGTCGACTGTTAACACAAGTTCACTTGTTCCCATGTGTTTTCCTCCATGTACCCTATGACCTTGCTCTTGCCATGCTTAGCTTCATAAACATGCCTTCTTACTGTTGGTTGCCTTTCCATGCCATGTATTGCTCTGTGGTGAGTGGTTCAAGCTCACGAACATGCCTACTGTTGTTCACGCCATGTATCTGTATATAACTTGCCATGTGTACATGGGTGCCATCATATTTTCCGTGCCTTTTTGGCTCATAGTCGATAAGGTCTTTTGATATATGCAATTAGTAGATTCATGCCATGCCTTTGTTTGCCATGATAAGTTCCTGTAACATGTTGTTTGATAGCTCTAAACATTGCAACTTGATGTTATTTACTAAAGTCTGGCTATTATTTGCAATATCTCCATGTCATTTTGAGCATGTTCTAGTTGTTTCTTGAGATAGCTCAGTGTTCATGTTTTGTTATGCTTTACGTGTACTTCATGACCATGCCTTTTGTTATTATGTTGGGTGCTGTAGTACGTTGTTTTGATGCTTGTAAGATGCCTAGTTCTTTATTATGACAGATTGTTGTTATGACTTGTATAGTGTGTGTGTGTTGCACCGTTGCTCCGTTTGAGTGTGCTCTATATGAAACTTGCTTGTTTTGCATGTAGTTCCATATTATCATGTTGCATCCATGTTTTGGTGTGTTTGCTTGATGTTTGGGTGCATTTTGCATCAATGCCATGTTTAACTTGTTTTGCTCATATCTTCTAGGCGTAGCTCGAATCTAATGAACTTTATATGTAACTTTAGAATTTCGTGTAGATCATCATGGTGCATCTTAACTTGCTGTTTAACAACTTCAACATAAGGTTTATTCAGTTCTGGACCAATTTCGAAATTTGCATATGAGGACTTACGGGAATTGTTATATGTTGTTTCGGCCTCATTTAAACTTGCTGGATGTGTCGTTCTTATGCGCATCATCTCTTGCCATGAGTAGCTTCATGTAGCTTGGTCATGCATCATGCTTGTTGTGCATCATGCCTTGCTCATGTGTGGTGTGTTTACCTTGTTGTGTGCTTCTTCTTGTTAGTTCTGTTTCGTTCGATCGTGAGGATCGTTAAATGCTGCGTGTGATTCGTCTTCGATGGTTTCATCTTCTTCATGGACTCGTTCTTCTTCCTTGCGGATTTAGGCAAGATGACCGCTACCAGGATCTCACTACTATCATTGCTATGCTAGTTGCCTCGTTCTTCGCTATCTGCATTACCTATTACCTTTTTACCATGCCTCAAATTGCCATGAACCCCTAACCTTTGACACCATTCCTATGCAAACCGTTGTTTGGCCATGTGACCCTTTGCTCAGCCCCTCTTATAAGCGTTGCTAGTTGCGGTGAAGTTGATGATTTCTCCATGGTGGACAGGGATTATGTTGGGATATCACAATATCTCTTATATTATTAATGCATCTATATATTTGGTAAAGGGTGGAAGGCTCGGCCTTATGCAGTGTTTTGTTCCACTCTTGCGCCGTAGTTTCCGTCATACCGGTTATGTTCCCGGATTTTGCGTCCCTTACCGGTCGGTGATTTATGGGACCCCCGACGGTTCGCTTTGAATAAAACTTGTCCGCAAGGCCCAACATTGACTTTTACCATTTGCCTCACCACCACCTATCTTTTCCTTGGGAGTCGCTCTCTCGAGGTCATCTTTATTTTAGCCCCGGGCGGTGCTTGTCTAAGTGTTGGTCGAACCGAACTGCGGAGGCCTCAGGGGCAACTTCAGTCTGGTTTTACTCGTAACTTTGTCTCATCCGGTGTTGCCGAGCGAGATATGTGCAGCTCCTATCGGGATTGTCGGCGCATCAGGCGGCTTCTGGTCTTGTTTCACCATTGTCGAAATGTCTTGATGTCGGGAGCCGAGTCGTCGGTGTCTCGGGTGAAGGTCTATTCCTTCGATGATGCGAGAGCTTGTCATGGGCTAAGTTGGGACACCCTGCGGGTTTAAACTTTCGAGAGCCGTGCCATGGTTATGTGGCGAGATGGGAATTTGTTAATGTCGGTTGTAGATAACTTGACACATGATCCGAATTAAAATGCATCAACCAGTGTGTAGCCGTGATGGTCTCTTCTCGTGAGTCAAGGAAATGAACACGGTTTACGTGTTATGTTTGGCGTAAGTAGGTGTTGGGATCACCTCTTGATCATTGCTAGCTTCACGCCGTTCCGCTTGTTCTCTTCTCGCTCTTCTAGTATAGCCACCATACCTTAGTATTTGCCGCCTTCCACCACCCCCTTCCTTTCCCATTAATCTTTGCTAGTCTTGATACCCATGGTAATGGGATTGGTGAGTCCTCGTGGCTCACGGATACTTCAAAACCAGTTTGCGGTGCCTATGTTAGAAGCGGTGGCGCAACCAAGCTCAAGGAGGAGCTCGATGAAGATATTGCCCTTTGTGTTGTTTCGTTCTAGTTGATCGGTAGTGGAGCCCACTTGGGTCGATCGGGGACTTTTGCATTTGGGGTTCTTCTTTTATTTTGGTTCCGTAGTCGGGACCTTGATTGTATCTGGATGATGTAATGCTTTATTCATGTATTTGTGTGAAGTGGCGATTGTAAGCCAACTATGTAACTCTTTCCTTATGTATTACTTGGGTTGTGTGAAGATTACCTCACTTGCGACATTGCTTTCAATGCGGTTATGCCTCTAAGTCGTGCTTGACGTGGGAGATATAGCCGAACCGTGGAAATAAGTAGTATGCCAAATCCGTTGCTTGTCATCAATTTAAATTGGTGAAGGTTAAGGATAACATAATTCTTATTCTTGTTCATCCAAGTGATTAATTCTTTATTAGGAGGCCCTTAAATTCTCGGTTGTAGTGTTTCATCTATTCTTTTCCGGGTTCCAAGTTCTCTCAATTATCTCGTCATGAAGCTCCATCTAAATCATTACAAGGTTTCACCTTGTGTTTTAACTTCTCCTTCTTTTATCATCATTTTATTACGGTGTTCTTCATTGAGGTTCCACATGGTGGTTCATCAAGATTCTTTTCATTCCTCAATTGTTCTTCAAGTTTTCTCTTGGAGTTAAGATCCGTAAGCTATACTCTGAAATAAACATGGTGCTCAACACATGTTTTGTTTTGAGGAGTTCAAGTATTCTTTGTCTTGCATCCAGTGCAATTCTTCTACCTTAGCTTTTGAGATGATATTATATCATTCTTGACAATTTCCTTCATGTTTAAGTGATTCACATGTTGTCAAGAATGAGATATTTTAAATCCATCAATCTCTTCGTTGGAGTTATCTTGGGTTACATTTCACCTAAAGCTTTCCCTAAGATTGTTGCTATTTATGGTGCTTATAAAAGACCCAAGTTCTTCATTTGTCCTCCGTGAAATAAGTTTCTCGTCTCCTTGTCGATATCAACCCAATCATTTTTTCCGTTGGTGGCGAAGCTCACCTCAAATTTTGAGATGCATTCCTTAAGACCATATCAAGCTTGTGCTTTTAGTTGTTGATTTTCCAACAACTCCGTTCAATTCTTCTTTGCAAGGATGCTTTCCAAGCTCATTTGTGGCAAGATATATATCTTACTTGGGAGTTAGAAACTGAACAACGATTTACATGTTTACAATATCCCGAGGAGAGACGTGTTCTGCCATCGTTTGTGCTTTCACTAGCTTTGCATGTGTTTGGTGGTCGAACATTGTAGATTATATCCTGCTCCAGCTACTTGGGCTGCTTTGAAAACTGCTATGCGTACTCGTTGGGTTCCACCTTATTATCAACGTGAATTACTTCAAAAGTGCAGCGCTTAAGACAAGGTAAAAATTCTGTAGAAGAATATTATCGTGAATTACAAACTGGCTTGATTAGATGTGGTATTGTTGAGGAGAATGAAGCTACGCTTGCACGTTTTACGGGTGGATTAAATAGAGATATTCAAACCATTCTAGACTATAAGGATTATAATAATATCACTGCTTATTCCATCTTGCTTGTAAAGCTGAACGTGAAGTGCAGGATCGACAGCATTGGCGCCGCACTAACTTTTCTCGCAGGTCGACCTTCATCATGGACACCACGTGCATCATCTACTTCCACCGCACCATCACCTCCTTGGTGCCACCTCCAACCGTGATATAAGAAAGCAGTGCACAACCACCACTATCTCGCCAAGAGCACACTGTCGGGCCTGCACAGAGCTCTTCTTCTTCCATGGCGCCAACAGGCACACAAGTGATATTATTTGTCGTCGTTGTAAGGGAAGAGGACATTTTTGAGAGAATGCAAATCTCAGCGTGTGATGATTGCTACCGAGGATGGTGGGTATGAGTCCGCTAGTGACTATGATGAGGAGACTTTGGCTCTTATTACACATGAGGAACACGGTGGAGATGATTCGATCATGAGACACAATACATGGCTGTCAAGATGCCGATGGTATGAATGTTTAGTTGCTCAACGTGTTTTGAGTGTGCAGGTTACACAAGCTGAGCAAAATCAGAGGCATAATTTGTTGCATACAAAGGGAGTTGTGAAGGAACGTTCTATTCAGCGTCATCATAGATGGAGGGAGCTGCAACAACTTGGCTAGCATGGAGATGGTGGAGAAGCTATCTCTCACCACAAGACCACATCCACATCCTTACTACATCCAATGGTTCAACAACAGCTGCAAGGTTAAGGTAATACATACTGCTCGTGTGCATTTTAGTATCTCTACATATGCTGATTATGTTGATTGTGATGTGGTACCTATGCAAGCATGTTCCTTGTTACTTGGTAGACCATGGCAATTTGATAAAAATTTGTACACCATGGTAGAAACAATTAGTATACTCTTGTTCATAAGGATAAAATATTACTTTGCTTCCTATGTCTCCGAGTCCATTTAAAGATGATATTAATAGAGCTAATAAAGCAAAACAGAGAAAGATAAGAGTGAAAATCAGATTGTGGCAAAAGAATTTGAGCAACACATGAAGCCTAATAATAAACCATCTCTGTTGCTTCGAAATTAAATTGAAAAGTGCATGTTTACTTGCCACCAAATCTGATATTGATGAGCTAGATTTTAGCAAATCTATTTGCTATGCTTTTGTGTGCAAAGAGGCATTATTTTCATTCGAGGACGTTTTCCTCTTTGCCCCCGCTGTCACTAACATTTTGCAGAGTTCGCCGACGTCTTTCCACAAGACGTGCCACCGGATTACCACCTATTCGAGGGATTGAGCATCAAATTGACTTAATTCCCGTGCATCATTACCCAACCGTGCACCATACCGCACCAATCGAGAGGAGACGAAGGAGATTATGCGTCAAGTACAGGAGCTGCTCGACAAAGGTTATATACGCGAATCCCTTAGTCCTTGTGCTGTTCCTATTATTCTAGTGCCGAAAAAGGATGGTACGCCACGATGTGTGTTGATTGTAGAGGCATTAATAATATTACTATTCGTTATCGCCACCCTATTCCTAGGCTAGATGATATGCTTGATGAATTGAGTGGCTCTACAATATTCTCCAAAGTTGATTTATAGTGGATACCATCAAATTCGTATGAAATTGGGAGATGAGTGGAAAACAGCATTTAAAACTAAGTTTGGATTATATGAGTGGTTAGTTATGCCTTTTGGGTTAACTAATGCACCTAGTACTTTCATGAGATTAATGAACGAAGTTTTACGTGCTTTCATTGGACGATTTGTGGTAGTCTATTTTGATGATATACTGATTTATAGCAAATCTTTGGAAGAACATTTGGAACATTTACGTGTTGTTTTTAATGCTCTACGTGATGCACGTTTGTTTGGTAACCTTGGGAAGTGCACCTTTTGCACCGACCGAGTATCTTTTCTTGGCTATCTTGTTACTCCACAGGGAATTGAAGTTGATAAAGCCAAGATTGAAGCTATTGAGAGTTGGCCGCAGCCCAAAACGGTCACACAAGTGAGGAGTTTCCTTGGCCTCGCTGGTTTCTATAGGCGTTTTGTGAGAGATTTCAGCACCATTGCTGCACCTCTCAACGAGCTTACAAAGAAGGATGTGCCTTTTGTTTGGGGTACCTGACAGAAGAAGCCTTCACGGTATTGAAAGCTAAGTTGACACATGCTCCTTTACTCCAACTTCTGATTTTAATAAGACTTTTGAGCTTGAATGTGATGCTAGTGGAATTGGATTAGGAGGTGTGTTATTACAAGATGGCAAACCTGTTGCATACTTTTACGAAAAATTGAGTGGGCCTAGTCTGAATTACTCTACTTATGATAAAGAATTATATGCTCTTGTTCGGACTTTAGAAACATGGCAACATTATTTATGGCCCAAAGAATTTGTTATACATTCGATCATGAATCTTTGAAACATATTAAAAGTCAAGCTAAACTGAATCGTAGACATGCTAAATGGGTTGAATTCATTGAGACTTTCCTTATGTCATTAAACACAAGAAGGGTAAAGAAAATGTTATTCTTGATGCATTGTCTCGTCGCTATACTATGCTTTCACAACTTGACTTCAAAATATTTGGTTTGGAGACCATCAAAGATCAATATGTGCATGATGCTGATTTTAAAGATGTATTGCAGAATTGTAAAGAAGGAAGAACATGGAACAAGTTTGTCGTTAATGATGGATTTGTGTTCGTGCTAACAAGCTATGCATTCCAGCTAGCTCCGTTAAGTCTTTTGTTGTTGCAGGAGGCGATGGAGGAGGACTAATGGGACACTTTGGCGTGAAGAAGACGGAGGACGACTTGCTACACATTTCTTTTGGCCAAAGATGAGACGGATGTTGAGCGCTTTATTGCTCGCTGCACTACATGTCAAAAAGCTAAGTCACGACTCAATCCTCATGGTCTATATATGCCTTTGCCTGTACCTAGTGTTCCTTGGGAGGATATATATATGGACTTTGTTTTAGGTTTACCTAGAACAAAGAAGGGGAGGGATAGCATATTTGTTGTCGTGGATAGATTCTCGAAAATGGCACACTTTATACCATGTCATAAAAGCGATGATGCTATCAATGTTGCTGATTTGTTCTTTCGTGAAATTATTCGCTTGCATGGTGTGCCAAATACTATTGTTTCAGATCGTGATACTAAATTTCTTAGCCACTTTTGGAGATGTTTATGGGCTAAGTTGGGGACTAAACTGCTTTTTAGTACTACTTGTCACCCCCAAACCGATGGATAAACTGAAGTAGTCAATAGAACATTGTCTACTATGCTTAGGGCTGTTCTAAAGAATAATAAGTAAATGTGGGAGGAATGCTTGCCTCATATTGAATTTGCTTATAATCGCTCATTGCATTCTACTACTAAGATGTGCCCTTTTGAAGTTGTGTATGGTTTCCTACCTCGTGCACCTATTGATTTGTTGCCTCTTCCATCTTCGGAGAAGGTTAATTTTGATGCTAAAGAACGTGCTGAATTGATTTTAAAATGCATGAATTAACTAAGGAAAACATTGCGTATGAATGCTAAATATAAACTTCTTTGGAGATAAGGGTAGAAAACATGTTGTGTTTGCACCGAGATCTTGTTTGGTTACATTTGCGTAAGGATAGATTTCCGATTTGCATAAATCAAAGCTAATGCCACGTGCTGCTGGTCCCTTTAAGGTGTTGGAGAAAGTAAATGATAATGCATATAAACTTGAGCTACCTGCAGATTTTGGGGTTAGTCCCACTTTGAACATTGCAGATTTGAAGCCATATTTGGGTGAGGAAGATGAACTTCCGTCGAGGACGACTTCATTTCAAGAAGGGAGGATGATGAGGACATCAATACCATTGTTACACCCACAACCCCGCTGCTATACATCTTGGACCAATTACTAGAGCTCACAAGACGCCAACTAAATTACGGTACTTTCGTTTCTTGGTAATGATTCTAATGTTCATGAGAATATGATGCTGCCTAAATTGGATACATTTGTTTTGCTTACAAATGAATGGCCTAGCTTGGAGAAGGATGAACATTGGAGCAAGAACAAGCATGGAGATGATGGCATGCAAAGGGGACAAGAATGGAGTTACAAGTGATGATTTCAGGACTTTGAAGCCACCATCATGAGTGCATGAAGCCTTGGACGAAATATACAAGATGCCACTTCATAAATTTTGTCCAGAGGCTATTCTAGGTGCTCGTCACCTTATTATTGGGCCAGGCCCATGTAATTTCGAAATACATTAGTATAGGCTATTTTAGAGTCCGTATGTGTGGGGAAACAAGAGATAGGGTTAGTTTCGACCCTCCACCAAGGGCCACGAAATTCACCCCTCTTCCTCCATATATACAGCCCTTAGGGCACCGCTTAGACTTTGGGTTTTGTTTAGGTTAAAAGTTCGCCATAGCTGCAACTTCGCAGCATTTCGCTTGTGTTCAACGACTGCATAAAGGCGTCCACGTAACCCCACCTTGATCAATAAAGCTTTCCTCTTATATTCGCAATATCCAGATTGCAATCTTAGTTTCTTGCTTGTTCTTCGCTTGCTGCAGGAAACAGACCTTCGTGGTCGAGTTGATCGTGCTCCGGCGTGGTCAATAACCTCTCGGAGTTGGTTTAGCGATTGCTAAGGCGCGACGTCCTCGCACGTTCATAGTCGGATCGTCAAAGTCGACTTCATCCAAAACAATAGCCACCATCTCATCGAAAGACGGGACACCCTCACCTCTATCAGTAGTCCGGCTCATTCGCGATGGGGTCACTGGCATGGATCTTCTGGAGGTTTTCCTTCAATGGCGCATTTAGCCACTCCAATACCGAGGCCACCCGATGTGGTTGTACTCTGGTACCGAAGACACCACTCGGGTCCACCCAGTCGACGACGCCACACTAGAGAGGTGGATGACTGCCATCACAGGGAACAAAGATAACCCTCGTGGGGCCAGGAGGATCCCGCCACTCGACCAGCCTTATGAACCAGACAAGGTCTGACCACTTATCTCTGACTGTAATCATGTTTCATTCATTCTGTTTTGCTGCAGATTAGTCGATTGACTTTTGTCTTGTTTTTGTCTTTCAGGATACCACTGAGTTGTATTCGATGCCCAACAGGGCGCAAGCACCGACCGAAGAGGAGGAAGGAAGTGGAGGCGAAAGTCAAGAGGAGTGGGACTCGGATGGTGATGACGATGATGAAGATGATGGCTCTGATGAGGAAGAAGAGGAGGAGGAGGAGGAGGAAGTCGCACCTCCCCGTTTTGAAAGACGATCGAAGCTTGTCCATGACCCTGCAGCTGAGCGCTGGAAGGGGGTCGCGCCTGTCATGTAGTCGACCAAGCGTCCTTGAACGACTTCTCCGGTGCCGACTGAGAAAGCGCCGAAGCAATCTCAAGTGGCGTCGTCGAAGTCGATGAAGGCTTTGCCGAAGATGAAGATGGCGATCCCCACTATCTCTGGGTAATGGCGTAACTTGCGTCTCTTTGTTTCTCATGGATTTACTCTTGGTCGATTTGTTAGCTAACCGACTGATTTCTGAAACTGTAGTGCTGCTACTTCTGATACCTAGACCAGACCTGAAGACCATGAAATGGAAGATGCTGTCACTTCCAAACCTGGTACGACCTTTGTAGTTCCGTCTTCAGTCGGTTGGATCTTTGTCTTCAATTTTGACTCTTTTCTGCAGCTCCACCTAACATCGTTATTGACCTTCCTGACGACGATGACGAGGAACCACTGAGGCAGAGGAGGAATAGGAAAGCGTCTGCTGGCAAGGCAGCTCAGGTCGTGTCAGCACCCGAGACGTTGGTTGTGGAGGGGGACAACGTCACTCGGCCTATTGTATCCTTTGTGGTGCCGCTGACGAGTGCACGCCCTTCATCGTCGAGTGCTGATCAGCCTTCACTTTTCTCGATCCACCACGTCCCAGAAGACCAAGAAAGCGCTGCTAAAGAAGCAATATGCCAGGCAGGGGTCATGATGGAGCAAGTGAAGGCGATCCGGGACGCCAGTCAAGCGGCTTATGACGCCAGTTCAGCTCTTCAGAGCAATGTTCAGGTTAGTCGGTCACCGCCTGTTCTGTTAGGATATGATACCTGAAAACCTTTCTTTCTAAAAATCTTAGTGTCTGTCGTACACCCACTGGGTGCGTCGATTGAAATTCTGTCTTGGTGGGGGCACCCTGAGTGCACCCGCTGGGTGTAGTCCCCAAGGCTATGGTGGACTGCTGGTAGTCGACCATAGTCTTTATATCTTAAGCTTTTTCTTTACTCGATCAGGTCGAATGAAATCATAGATCAGTGGGCGCACGCTGAGTGCACCCACTGGGTGTAGTCCCCGAGACTATGGTCAACTGCTGGCAGTCGACTACAATCTGAAGAACACCTCTCTCTTTTTTTGTCTATCTGCTGGTGATTAGCCTTTCTGTCTTTTTTGGTCGACTGATCGAATCTAGCTGATAGAACTAGTGGGGGCACGCTGAGTGCACCCACTGGGTGTAGTCCCCGAGACTACGATCGAATGTTTATATTCGGCTGTAGTCTTAGAAATGCTACGATTTTTACTTAGTCACTTGGAAGCGACCTATCTTTGACATCTGTCGATTGGTTCTTCGCAGAAATCTTGCGAGCTTGTAGCCCATTATACTGAGTTGGAGAACAAGCATATCTAGCTCGAACTTGATCTGAAACTTGTCCAGGAGAACTTCACGAAGGCAAAGGAGGAGGCAAAAGGTATGTTTGGTGAGAACCTTGATGACTGCCTTTGTTTCTTGTTCATTCCTGAGTCTGGTCTCACTGTGATTTTGTAGATAAACTGAGGGATTCTCTGACGAAGAAGGATCTTGACCTCGCTGAAGCGCAGAAAGCAGCTTCAGAGAAAACCAATCTCACAGAAGAAAAGCTGGCTTCAATCACCAAGCTTGAAGAGGAGAATACCAATCTGAAAGCTGCTCTTGATGCGGCCAACAAGGAGGTCAGTCGAATGAAGAATGACAAGATTGCTTTGAGTGACAAGGCCAGCGAGTTGGCGGGAAAGAAGAATGATCTGGAGACCTATCTGGGAGGACTCGCCAAGAAGCTATTCCTCATGCTTGAAGGTAACCCTTTGTATCAGACAGGCCTTTTGACTATGATCTTCCCATCAAACTGCTGTCTTAACTTTGGGGTTGTGTCTGCAGAGTTCTGCCAGAACTTTGAGGAGGAGACTGGTCGATTGGAGACGAGCCTAGACCCCATCAACTCTCCTGTGAAGGATGAAGCCGCCATGAATGTGCTCCGACTTGAGTCTCGCATTGCTGCTGTTGTCGATTATCTTACAAGGCTGAAGGTTGCAACTTCTCGCATCGACACAACACTCTGGCCAGGAGAAACACTTCAGAATGACCTTGAGTCTTTGATGACTCGACTGAACGATGTTCCAAGTTGAGTGGAAGAATGGAAGAAGTCTTCTGCCAGGTGCGGTGCGGACGTTGCTCTATCTCTAGCCCGTGTTCACTGCAAGGAAGCGCGAGAGGACAAGCTGGCAGCTCTCAAGGTGGCCAATACCAAGAAGAATGATTTCTGGTCCTTCATGGAGACTTTCATCGCCGCTGCCACTCGGATCGCAGATGGAATCGACCTGGACGAATTCGTTGCGCCTTCCAGCCCTCCACAGGAGGGGTAAAAAACTTCTATGCTTGATGCTTTAAATTTGCCTCGGTATGCCGAGTGGTTTTTGTAACCGATAAACTTTAACGGGCTTAGCGCCTGAGCACTTCTGGTTCCGTAAGACGTTATCTGAACTTGGATTCGACGTTGAATATGTTTGCATCTGGTTGAGGTGTCTTTTGCAGGCTCGAATGAAGCACATATTGCAATCGAGTTGTAACTCATCACTCTTAGGCAAGCACTCGGCTGCAGCTAAGCCCCCGAGTGGGAGGTTTGCTCTCCACTCGGTAGGATTTTCAAAAACTTAGGCGAGCACTGGGCTGTAGCTAAGCCCCCGAGTGGGAGGTCTGCTCTCCACTCGGTAGGGTTTTCAGATACTTAGGCGAGCACTGGGCTGCAGCTAAGCCCCCAAGTGGGAGGACTGCTCTCCACTCGGTAGGGTTTTCAGATACTTAGGCGAGCGCTGGGCTGCAGCTAAGCCCCCGAGTGAGAGGTCTGCTCTCCACTCGGTAGGGTTTTCAGATACTTAGGCGAGCATTGGGCTGCAGCTAAGCCCCCGAGTGGGAGGTCTGCTCTCCACTCGGTAGGGTTTTCAGATACTTAGGCGAGCACTGGGCTGCAGCTAAGCCCTCGAGTGAGATGTCTGCTCTCCACTCGGTAGGGTTTTCAGATACTTAGGCGAGCACTGGGCTATAGCTAAGCCCCCGAGTGGGAGGTCTGCTCTCCACTCGGTAGGGTTTTCAGATACTTAGGCGAGCACTGGGCTGCAGCTAAGCCCCCGAGTGGGAGGTCTGCTCTCCATTCGGTAGGATTTTCAAAAACTTAGGCGAGCGCTGGGCTGCAGCTAAGCGCCCGAGTGGGAGGTCTGCTCTTCACTCGGTAGGATTTCTGTGGCGTACTTCTAAAGAAGAAGGCATCAATCGAACTGCACCTCGTCTTCCTTATGGAGCGCACATTATACTTGTGGCGTAGCTCGGAAGGAGAAAGTAGCAGTCGACCTGTACCTTGTTCTCCTTGCGGAATGCGCATTATACTTGTGGCGTAGCTCGGAAGAGGAGGGTCGCAGTCGACCTGCACCTCGTCTTCCTTGCGGAGCGCACATTATACTTGTACTTAGGCGAGCGCTATGCTGCAGCTAAGCCTCCGAGTGGGAGGCTGGCTCACCACTCGGCAGGATTTCGTTGAAACTTAGGCGAGTACCTGGACTGCAGCTAAGCCTCCGAGTGGGAGACTGGCTCACCACTCGGTAGGATTTTATTGAACTTAGGCGAGTACTTGGACTGCAGCTAAGCCTCCGAGTGGAAGGCTGGCTCACCACTCGGTAGGATTTTATTTAAACTTAGGCGAGTACTTGGACTGCAGCTAAGCCTCCAAGTGGGAGGCTGGCTCGCCACTTGGTAGGATCTTATTGAACTTAGGTGAAACGGATTCGCAGCTAAGCCTCCGAGTGTGAGGCTGGCTCATCGCTCGGTAGGATTTTTACAAACTTAGGCAAAACGGATTCGCAGCTAAGCCACCCACTGGGGGATCTTTGAGTAAACAAAGGTAACAACAATCACTGGGAAAATTATAACACTATTGTCTTTGAAAAATGAACTACGGAGGTACTTTTATTACATTTTCGAGTGCATACTTAAGTGTAAAAGGGGCGGAGCAGCTCCGTGTTCCAAGCTCGGGGCTCGTTGATCTGGTGCTCGACATTATAAAGGCGGTATGCTCCATTGTGGAGAACTTTGGTGACGATGAAGGGGCCTTCCCAAGAAGGAGCAAGCTTGTGTGGCTTCTGCTGATCCACTCAGAGAACTAAATCTCCTTCCTGGAAGGCTCGACTCCTCACGTTTTTGGCATGGAAGCGACGCAAGTCCTGCTGGTACTAAGACTGACAGTAGAATGGGGGGTAGGTATGGAGAGGCAAGATCCTAGCTATGGAGTAGTTGTGTACGCAAGGGATTTACGAGTTCATGCCCTTCTCAGAGGAAGTAACAGCCCTACGTCTCGGAGCCCGGAGGCGGTCGACTGGATTATATGCATATGAGTTACAGGGGTGCGAACCCTTATGCCAGTGGAGGGGGGTGGCTTATATAGTGTCTGCCAGGACCCAACCAGCCCACGTAGCGGAGGGTTTAAAGTACATTAAGGCCTGGGGTTACAGGTAACGCCTTACATAAAGTGTCATCATGGCCATAAAGACTACTTAATTACAGACCATTTCGATACAGAGTGGCACTTGGATTCCTGGTGGTCGAGTGAATCTTCATGGTCGAGTGCCTTCGAGTCCGTTGAGTGGAATCCTTCCAGGTCGACTGGAAGGGAGTTTCTTCTATAGATGTCCTTGGGAAGGGTACCTTGGACAGTTCCATGACCCTACGCTAGGTACATGACTTCATCAGAGAGCATCTGCAGAAAGGTACGTTTGACCCTACCAGGGGGAATAATGTCTATAAGCAACATAATCTCGCGAATTTCCTTGAAAAGGAAGTGCCAATGGGTTTAGAAACTTGTCTGAAAAACAGCGAGAATGATGTTCTTTGACTTTCAGGGCCAAAAAGTCCTGCTTAAGGCTGAATTTGAGGGTACTCCGGGCAAGCGCGGAGTATTTGAGGGCAAGCGCGGAGTATTTTTTGGATTCAAGGCTGTCATGAAAGCAGTTTGAGTACTTATGGGTCCGACACGGACTCATAATGACAAAATTATGACTGTCTTAGTGAGCATCTGTCCATTCTATGGCAGTCCTTGAAAGTACTTCATTTGCTCATGCGCTTTTTGCCTGACTGCCCCAAAATTTCTTGTCCTCTATAATGGTGATATCGTTTCCACATATATATTCACCGATGCCAAGAATGCCCTTTAGTTCTTGGCCTTCAGGTGCATGAGTTACAGCATGCAATCCGGCGAAAACAAGGAGAATAAGGCATATAGCCGCTGGAGTTTCTTCAATTTACGGCCAAATGAGATTGTCTGGATCATAGAGCATCTGCAGAAAGGTTTGTTTGTCCCTACCAGGGGGGCTAAAGTCTATAAGGAACATAATCTCTCAAATTTCCTGCAAAAGGAAGTGCCAATGGGTTCAGAAACTTGTCTGAAAATCAATGACGAATGATGTTCTTTGACATTCAGGGCCAAAAAGTCATGCTTAAGGCCGTATCTGAGGGTACACTAGGCCTCCTCGTGCAAGCAGGGAGTATTTTCTGGATTCATACGCTCACCGTGAACAGTTTGAGTACTTGTGGGTCCGACACGGGCTCCGAATGACAAAATTATTACCCTTTTTGTGAACATATGTCCATTCTATGGCAGTCCTTGAAAGTACTTCATTTTCACGTGCGCTTTTTGCCCAACCGCCCCAAAATTTCTTGTCGTCTATATTGGAGATATCGTTTCAACATATATATTGACCTATGCCAGGAATGCCCTTTTGTTCTTGGCTTTCACACGCATGAGTTACAGCATGCCATCTGGCAAAAACAAGGAGAATAAGGCATATTGCCGCTGGATTTTCTTCAATTGACGGCCAAATGAGATTGCCCAGATCATAGAGAATCTGTAGAAAGGTATGTTTGTCCCTACCGGGGGGCTAATGTCTATAAGGAACATAATCTCTTGGGTTTCCTTCAAAAGGAAGTGCCAATGGGTTCAGAAACCTGCCTGAAAAACAACGATGAATGATGTTCTTTGACTTTCAGGGCCAAAAAGTCTTGCTTAAGGCCGTATCTGAGGGTACACCGGGCCTCCTGGTGCAAACGGGGAGTATTTTCTTGATTCAGAGGATTGCCACGAGAAGTTTGAGAACTTGTCGGTCCGACACGGGCTCCGAACGACAAAATTATTACCGTTTTAGTGAACATCTGTCCATTCTATGGCAGTCCTTGAAAGTACTTCATTTTACGTGCGCTTTTTGCCTAACCGCCCCAAAATTTCTTGTACTCTATAGTGGAGATATCATTTCCACATATATATTGGTCGATGCCAGGAATGCCCCTTTGTTCTTGGCTTTCACGCGCATGAGTTACAGCATGCCATCCGGCGAAAACAAGGAGAATTAGGCATATAGTCGCTGCATTTTCTTCAATATACGGCCAAATGAGATTGCCCGGATCATAGAGCATCTGCAGAAAGGTATGTTTGTCCCTACCAGGGTAGATAATGTCTATAAGCAACATAATCTCATGAATTTCCTTCAAAATGAAGTGCCAATGGGTTAAGAAACTTGTCTGAAAAACAGCGACGAATGATGTTCTTTGACTTTCAGGGCCAAAAAGTCCTGCTTAAGGCCGTATCTGAGGGTACTCCGGGTCTCCTCGCGCAAGCGGGGAGCATTTTCTAGATTTATACGCTCGCCGCCAGCAGTTTGAGAACTGGTGGGTCCGACACGGGCTCCGAATGACAAAATTATTACCCTTTTAGTGAACATCTGTCCATCCTATGGCAGTCCTTGAAAGTACTGCATTTTCACGTGCGCTTTTTGCCTAACCGCCCCAAAATTTCTTGTCCTCTATAGTGGAGATATCGTTTCCACATATATATTGGTCGATGCCAGGAATGCCCTTTGTTCTTCGCTTTCACGCGCATGAGTTACTGAGATGCCATCCGTGAAAACAAGGAGAATTAGGCATATAGTCGCTGGATTTTCTTCAATATCTGGCCAAATGAGATTGCCGGATCATAGAGCATCCGCAGAAGGTATGTTTGTCCCTACCGGGGGATAATGTCTACAAGCAACATAATCTCGAATTTCCTTCAAAAGGAAGTGCCAATGGGTTCGAAACTTGTCGAAAAAACAGTGATTTAATGATGTTCTTTGACTTTCGGGGCCAAAAGTCCCGCTTAAGGTCAGATTCGAGGGTACTCGGGCCTCCTCGCAAGTGGGGAGTATTTTCTGATTGACGCCTTCGCCACGAGCATTTTGAGAACTTGTGGGTCCGACACAGCTCAATGACAAAATTATTACCCATTTAGTGAGCATCTGTCCATTCTATGGCAGTCCTTGAAAATACTTCATTTTCACATGCGCTTTTTGCCTAACCGCCCCAAAATTTCTTGTCCTCTATAGTGTACATATCGTTTCCACATATATATTGATTGATTCCAGGAATGCCCTTTTGTTCTTGGCTTTCACGCACATGTGTTACAGCATGCCATCCGTCAAAAACAAAGAGAATAAGGCATACACCGTTGGATTTTCTTCAAGTTACTGGCGAAATGAGATTGCCTAGATCATAGAGCATCTCTGAGAAGGTACGCTTGTCCCTACCAGGGGGATAATGTCTATAAGCAACATAATCTCGTGAATTTCCTTAAAAGGAAGTGCCAATGGGTTCGTAAACTTGTCGGAAAAACAATGATTTAATGATGTTCTTTGACTTTCAGGCCAAAAGTCCCGCTTAAGGACGATCGAGGGTACACCGGCCTCCTCGCAAGCGGGAGTATTTTCTAGATTTAGACGCTCACCGCGAGCAGTTCGAGAACTTGTGGGTCCGACACGGCTCAATGACAAAATTATTACCCTTTTAGTGAACATCTGTCCATTCTATGGCAGTCCTTGAAAGTACTTCATTTTCACGTGCGCTTTTGCCTAACCGCCCCAAAATTTCTTGTCCTCTATAGTGGAGATATCGTTTCCACATATATATTGATCGATGCCAGAATGCCCTTCGTTCTTGGCTTTCACACGCATGAGTTACTGACATGCCATCCGCTAAAACAAGGAGAATTAGGCATATAGCCGCTGGATTTTCTTCAATATACGGTCAAATGAGATTGCCGGATCATAGAGCATCTGCGAAAGGTATGTTTGTCCCTACCAGGGGATAATGTCTATAAGCAACATAATCTCGCTAATTTCCTTCAAAATGAAGTGCCAATGGGTTGAAACTTGTCGAAAAACAATGACAAATGATGTTCTTTGACTTTCAGGCCAAAAGTCCTGCTTAAGGTCAGATATCGAGGGTACTCCGGCCTCCTCGCGCAAGTGGGGAGTATTTTCTGATTCAGACGCCATGAGCAGTTTGAGAACTTGTGGGTCCGACACGAGCTCGAATGACAAAATTATTACCCATTTAGTGAGCTTCATTCATTCTATGGCGTCCTTGAAAGTACTTCATTTTCACATCGCTTTTGCCAAACCGCCCAAAATTTCTTGTCCTCTATAGTGTAGATATAGGTTCCACATATATATTGATTGATTCAGGAATGCCCTTTTGTTCTTGGCTTTCACGCACATGTGTTACACATGCCATCCGTCAAAAACAAAGAGAATAAGGCATCTGACCGCTGGATTTTCTTCGAGTTGGCGAAATGAGATTGCCAGATCATAGAGCATCTACAGAAGGTACGTTTGTCCCTACCAGGGGGATAATGTCTATAAGCAACATAATCTCGTGAATTTCCTTAAAATGAAGTGCCAATGGGTTGTAAACTTGTCGGAAAACAATGATTTAATGATGTTCTTTGACTTTCAGGCCAAAAGTCCCGCTTAAGGACGATCTGAGGGTACACGGGCCTCCTCGCAAGCGGGAGTATTTTCTAGATTTAGACGCCACTGCGAGCAGTTTGAGAACTTGTGGGTCCGACCACGTGCTCAATGTCAAAATTATTACCCTTTTAGTGAACATCTGTCCATTCTATGGCGTCCTTGAAAGTACTTCATTTTCACGCGCGCTTTTTGCCTAATCGCCCCAAAATTTCTTGTCCTCTATAGTGGAGATATCGCTTCCACATATATATTGATCGATGCCAGAATGCCCTTCATTCTTGGCTTTCACACGCATGAGTTACAGCATGCCATCTGGCGAAAACAAGGAGAATTAGGCATATAGCCGCTGGATTTTCTTCAATATACGGCCAAATGAGATTGCCCGGATCATAGAGCATCTGCAGAAAGGTATGTTTGTCCCTACCAGGGGGATAATGTCTATAAGAAACATAATCTCGCGAATTTCCTTCAAAAGGAAGTGCCAATGGGTTCAGAAACTTGTCTGAAAAACAGCGACGAATGATGTTCTTTGACTTTCAGGCCAAAAAGTCCTGCTTAAGGCCGTATCTAAGGGTACTCCGGGCCTCCTCGCGCAAGTGGGGAGTATTTTCTGGATTCAGACGCTCGCCACGAGCATTTTGAGAACTTGTGGGTCCGACACAGGCTCCGAATGACAAAATTATTACCCATTTAGTGAGCATCTGTCCATTCTATGGCAGTCCTTGAAAATACTTCATTTTCACATGCGCTTTTTGCCTAACCGCCCCAAAATTTCTTGTCCTCTATAGTGTAGATATCGTTTCCACATATATATTGATTGATTCCAGGAATGCCCTTTTGTTCTTGGCTTTCACGCACATGTGTTACAGCATGCCATCCGTCAAAAACAAAGAGAATAAGGCATACAGCCGTTGGATTTTCTTCAAGTTACGGCGAAATGAGATTGCCTAGATCATAGAGCATCTACAGAAAGGTACGTTTGTCCCTACCGAGGGGATAATGTCTATAAGCAACATAATCTCGTGAATTTCCTTAAAAGGAAGTGCCAATGGGTTGTAAACTTGTCGGAAAAACAGCGACGAATGATGTTCTTTGACTTTCAGGGCCAAAAAGTCCTGCTTAAGGACGTATCTGAGGGTACACCGGGCCTCCTCGTGCAAGCGGGGAGTATTTTCTAGATTTAGACGCTCACTGCGAGCAGTTCGAGAACTTGTGGGTCCGACACGGGCTCTGAATGACAAAATTATTACCCTTTTAGTGAACATCTGTCCATTCTATGGCAGTCCTTGAAAGTACTTCATTTTCACGTGCGCTTTTTGCCTAACCGCCCCAAAATTTCTTGTCCTCTATAGTGGAGATATCGTTTCCACATATATATTGATCGATGCCAGGAATGCCCTTCTGTTCTTGGCTTTCACACGCATGAGTTACAGCATGCCATCTGGCGAAAACAAGGAGAATTAGGCATATAGCCGCTGGATTTTCTTCAATATACGGTCAAATGAGATTGCCCGGATCATAGAGCATCTGCAGAAAGGTATGTTTGTCCCTACCAGGGGGATAATGTCTATAAGCAACATAATCTCGCGAATTTCCTTCAAAATGAAGTGCCAATGGGTTCAGAAACTTGTCTGAAAAACAGCGACAAATGATGTTCTTTGACTTTCAGGGCCAAAAGTCACGCTTAAGGTCAGATCCGAGGGTACTCGGGCCTCCTCGCGCAAGTGGGGAGTATTTTCTGATTCAGGCGCCATGCTTGAGCAGTTTGAGAACTTGTGGGTCCGACACAGCTCGAATGACAAAATTATTACCCATTTAGTGAGCTTCTGTCCATTCTATGGCAGTCCTTGAAAGTACTTCATTTTCACATGCGCTTTTTGCCAAACCGCCCCAAAATTTCTTGTCCTCTATAGTGTAGATATAGGTTCCACATATATATTGATTGATTCCAGGAATGCCCTTTTGTTCTTGGCTTTCACGCACATGTGTTACAGCATGCCATCCGTCAAAAACAAAGAGAATAAGGCATACAAACCGCTGGATTTTCTTGAAAGTTACGCGAAATGAGATCGCCCAGATCATAGAGCATCTCTGAGAAAATACGTTTGTCCCTACCGAGGGGATAATGTCTATAAGCAACATAATCTCGTGAATTTCCTTAAAAGGAAGTGCCAATGGGTTGTAAACTTGTCGGAAAAACAATGATTTAATGATGTTCTTTGACTTTCAGGGCCAAAAGTCCCGCTTAAGGACGTATCGAGGGTACGGGGCCTCCTCGCAAGCGGGAGTATTTTCTAGATTTAGACGCCATCACTGCGAGCAGTTTGAGAACTTGTGGGTCCGACCATGTGCTCAATGTCAAAATTATTACCCTTTTAGTGAACATCTGTCCATTCTATGGCGGTCCTTGAAAGTACTTCATTTTCACGCGCGCTTTTGCCTAATCGCCCCAAAATTTCTTGTCCTCTATAGTGGAGATATCGCTTCCACATATATATTGATCGATGCCAGGAATGCCCTTACATTCTTGGCTTTCACACGCATGAGTTACAAGATGCCATCCGCGAAAACAAGGAGAATTAGGCATATAGTCGGCTGGATTTTCTTCAATATACGCCAAATGAGATTGCCGGATCATAGAGCATCTGCGAAAGGTATGTTTGTCCCTACCAGGGGATAATGTCTATAAGAAACATAATCTCGCGAATTTCCTTCAAAAGGAAGTGCCAATGGGTTGTAAACTTGTCCTAAAAAACAATGATTTAATGATGTTCTTTGACTTTCAGGCCAAAAAGTCCTGCTTAAGGCCGTATCTAAGGGTACTCCGGGCCTCCTCGCGCAAGTGGGGAGTATTTTCTGGATTCAGATGCTCGCCGCGAGCAGTTTGAGAACTTGTGGGTCCGACACAGGCTCCGAGTGACAAATTATTACCCTTTTAGTGAGCATCTGTCCATTCTATGGCAGTCCTTGAAAGTACTTCATTTTCACATGCGCTTTTTGCCTAACCGCCCCAAAATTTCTTGTCCTCTATAGTGTAGATATCGTTTCCACATATATATTGATTGATTCCAGGAATGCCCTTTTGTTCTTGGCTTTCACGCACATGTGTTATAGCATGCCATCCGTCAAAAACAAAGAGAATAAGGCATACAGCCGCTGGATTTTCTTCAAGTTACGGCGAAATGAGATTGCCCAGATCATAGAGCATCTACAGAAAGGTACGTTTGTCCCTACCAGGGGGGATAATGTCTATAAGCAACATAATCTCGTGAATTTCCTTAAAAAGGAAGTGCCAATGGGTTGAGAAACTTGTCGGAAAAACAGCGACGAATGATGTTCTTTGACTTTCAGGGCCAAAAAGTCCTGCTTAAGGACGTATCTGAGGGTACACCGGGCCTCCTCGTGCAAGCGGGGAGTATTTTCTAGATTTAGACGCTCACTGCGAGCAGTTTGAGAACTTGTGGGTCCGACACGGCTCTGAATGTCAAAATTATTACCCTTTTAGTGATTATCTGTCCATTCTATGGCAGTCCTTGAAATTACTTCATTTTCATGTGCGCTTTTGCCTAACCGCCCCAAAATTTCTTGTCCTCTCATGGTGGAATATCGCTTCCACATATATATTGATCGATGCCAGAATGCCCTTCGTTCTTGGCTTTCACACGCATGAGTTACAGCATGCCATCCGCGAAAACAAGGAGAATTAGGCATATAGTCGCTGGATTTTCTTCAATATCTGGCCAAATGAGATCGCCCGGATCATAGAGCATCTGCGAGAAAGGTATGTTTGTCCCTACCAGAGGATAATGTCTATAAGCAACATAATCTCGAATTTCCTTCAAAAGGAAGTGCCAATGGGTTCGAAACTTGTCTCAAAAACAACGATTTAATGAAGTTCTTTGACTTTCGGGGCCAAAATTTCTCGCTTAAGGTCAGATTCGAGGGTACTCCGGTCCTCCTCGCGCAAGCGGGGAGTATTTTCTGGATTCGGACGCTCGCCGCGACTAGTTTGAGAACTTGTGGGTCCAACACAGGCTCCGAATGACAAAATTATTACCCATTTAGTGAACATCTGTCCATTTTATGGCAGTCCTTGAAAGTACTTCATTTTCACGTGCGCTTTTTGCCTAACCACCCCAAAATTTCTTGTCCTCTATAGTGGAGATATCGTTTCCACATATATATTGATTGATGCCAGGAATGCCCTTTTGTTCTTGGCTTTCACGCGCATGAGTTACAACATGCCATCCGCCAAAATCAAGGAGAATAAGGCATATAGCCGCTGGATTTTCTTCAATTTACGGCCAAATGAGATTGCCGGATGATAGAGCATCTGCAGAAAGGTACATTTGTCCCTACCAGGGGGGATAATGTCTATAAGCAACATAATCTCGCGAATTTCCCTCAAAAGGAAGTGCCAATGGGTTGAGAAACTTGTCTGAAAAACAGCGACGAATGATGTTCTTTGACTTTCGGGGCCAAAAAGTTTTGCTTAAGGCCGTATCTGAGGGTACTCCGGGCCTCCTCGCGCAAGCGGGGACTTATTCTGGATTCAGACGCTCGCCGCGAGTAGTTTGAGACTTGTGGGTCCGACACGGGCTCCGAATGACAAAATTATTACCCTTTTAGTGAACATCTGTCCATTCTATGGCAGTCCTTGAAAGTACTTCATTTTCACGTGCGCTTTTTGCCTAACCGCCCCAAAATTTCTTGTCCTCTATAGTGGAGATATCGTTTCCACATATATATTGATCGATGCCAGAATGCCCTTTTGTTCTTGGCTTTCCACGCATGAGTCTGACATTCCATCCGTGAAAAAGGAGAATAAGGCATATAGCCGCTGGATTTTCTTCAATTTAAGGCCAAATGAGATTGCCCGGGTCATAGAGCATCTGCAGAAAGGTACGTTCGTCCCTACGAGGGGGGCTAATGTCTATAAGCAACATAATCTCTCGGACTTCCTTAAAAGGAAGTGCCAATGGGTTCAGAAACTTGTCTGAAAAACAGCGACGAATGATGTTCTTAGACTTTCAGGGCCAAAAAGTCGTGCTTAAGGTCGTATTTGAGCGTACTCCGGACCTCCTGGCGCAAGCGGGTAGTATTTTCTGGATTGGAACGCTCGCCGCGACCAGTTTGAGGACTTGTGGGTTCGACACGGACTCCGAATGACAAAATTATGACCGTTTTAGTGAACATCTATCCATTCTATGGCAGTCCCTGAAAGTACTTCATTTTCCAGTGCGCTCTTTGCCTAACCGCCCCAAAATTTCTTGTCCTCTATAGTGGAGATATCGTTTACACATATATATTGATCGATGCCAGGAATGCCCTTTTGTTCTTGGCTTTCACGCGCATGAGTTATAGCATGCCATCCGGCGAAAACAAGGAGAATAAGGCATATAGCCGCAGGATTTTCTTCAATTTACGGCCAAATGAGATTGCCCGGATCATAGAGCATCTGCAGAAGGTTCGTTTGTCCCACCGAGGATAATGTCTATAAGCAACATAATCTCGCGAATTTCCTTCAAAAGGAAGTGCCAATGTCGGGCCTCCTGCATGGGAGTTTTTGGGAAATTCCCTAGAGAATTAAAGTTATTATTTATTTCCTCAAAGTAAAGTTTAACACGTTGTTTAAGGAAAAGTCACTTAATGTATAAGTAAGTATGCCTTACTTGCGCTCTTAACAAAATGGTTATGTTTCCCATAACATGGGTTTTGAAATGGGTCAACATGGGAGAATGTGTTTGACTTTACCCAGTTAGCAACGATTTTAGTTTTACCAGCCTTCTGCATACGTTTTTTGAATTGCAACTCCCAACGGAGGAAACTTTGGGTCACCACGACTCTGGGGATTAAAAATTAATGTTAAAGTTACATTTGATTCTTTTGGTTAGGTTTTGTACTCATTTTTCTGGGCCCTTTTACTCTCCCAATTTCCTGTCTTATTAGTTTGAAATGGCGTTTCCAAATAAATTGATCGGATTGCTTTTGGTCCTCAAATTGGGCAAATAATCTGACAAAGCCAATCGGTTTGGAAAAACCGAGAAATTAAAAATATAACCCCCTTTTTTGGAAATTTTTTGTTCAATTCTGAACCCAAATTTAAAGATTTTAAGATTATAGAGATCTGGGAAGAATGTTGTTACCGGGAGAGTATGGCATAGGGAACTAATTCAAATTTTAAAGGAATAATGGTTTACCCAATTCGGAAAAGGGCGGAGCGAAATGTTTTGGGAACCTTTTTGGGCCAAAAAAGCCCCGGTTTTGGGGCGGGTTTTCGGGTCCAGGGCCTCCTGGCTGCGGTAAACGGGTTGGCTAGGCCTATTAAAGGATTTCCTTTTGAAAATTTTATTTTCTCAATTGACCCCGGAAAATAAATAATGGGGTGAAAAAACATAAGAAACAAATTAAGTCCCCTAGTTTATCCTCCTCTATTTGGGTCTTAACAAAGTGGGAATTGTTTTCCGAACCTTGCCCGTGTTGGGTCATTTATTTTTTGGGATCACCTCATGAGAAGGTGTGCAAACCCATCCGTTGGGCTTAGGCACTGAATCGTTAAGGGTTTAACGCTTTTGCTCTTCAAGGGTTAAATACATTTCTGTTCTATAAAATGACTTCTTTCGGGGAAATTTTTGTTACTCCCTCTGGCCGGTTTTACTTGGTTATTATAAAAAAGGAGGTCTCAAGTTTTCTTCCCAAAGTTACTTTGGTTGGCGGTATTTGAGATAAGGGTGGCCACTTCCGTTTTCGGAATTTACCTTCGAGCCCTTCTTAAAATCTTCATCCCTACTTTAAGCGGAATGAGTTAGTTTGGAAGGTTAAAACAGAAAAGGCTTCATTGGGTTTTGATGGTGGTGAAGCGGTTTTCAAACCGGGCGAAAATTTAACAACAAAGGGACCGTTAATTGTTTTGCGGGGGTTTGAGGATAAAGGGGATCTTAATTTAGAATATAGGAACCAATTATGGGCTCAGGCCTATTTGGTTTATTGAAACGTAGTAATTGTTTACTATCCAACGGTAAGTTCTGAACAAAGTCATGAAAGATTAATGGAGATCAATGTTGGGGTCGATGGTGTTGGCGGTGGAAATGGAATACAAGACGGAATGGCCAAAATAAATTTGATTATGGAATTTTAATTTATTTGTTTGATTGGAAGTTTTGAGTTTCACCAAAAAGGGTTTCCCGGATGTTCAAATTTTGTCGAGAACACCCGTTATTTGGGCCGAAAACAAGGGGGCAAAAGAGTGCGGGTCCAGGAACGCGAGAGCAACGTTGGCCTGAAAGGAACCGGGTCGGCTGAATTTGAAGACCTTGTTCCCTTGAAACCCACTTTGTGGGACTTTTTTATTTGGACAGGTCACTTAAATAGAGGTTTAAGGGGACAAAAAAATTAAAACAAATTTTCGAACGTCTTAGTTTTTCTTGTCATGTTTGTTTGTGTAATGGCCCTGGGAATTTTTCTTCCGAAACAAAGTTGGTGTGGTGCTTCGAATTTTCTAACGGCCCTTCTTTCCTTTGTCGGAGGGGGGGGCGTCTTGATTTGGGCGTTGAACTTCGGAAAGGGCGTCTTCGTATTAATGGCCATCTTTGACTTGAACTCTTCACCGTTTTAGCTTGGGCTAGGATTTCGGGTTGAAGAATACAACTCCCTTGGGAATAATCCCAATGTTCTTGCGTGGAGGAAATTTTTGAAATTAAAATTCGGGTTTAACAGATTCATGGGGTTTAATCTTGGATGTAATATTGCGAATTTAAACCCACCAAGTAAAAGTTTGGAACATAAATTTGCAAGGGATGCAAACTTTGGTTTGGATTTGAAAGGGAAAGGGTCGAAGACATAAGCGTTTGGGCAAGAACTAGTTTCAAAAACGGGGGGAACTTCGGTTTTTAAAGTTTTGGTGTCCTTCTCTCTTTAACTTTGGATTTGATTGGCTTGCTTTTGAATAAAACGGGACCAGCGAAATTAATAAATGGGTGGATGGGCGTGGGAAAGGTTAAAGCGGTTCCTTGCCGCCCCCTAACACCACGGGTTATTTTGACCAAATAAGTTATTTGGTTTTGGCAGGCATTTTTGGATTTGTTTGATAGGGGTTTTCAACGGATTAATTTTTTATTTTATGAGAATATCTTTTTGGTAACCCGAAAGGGTTTTTTATTGAACGGAGGAACCAATTATGGTTGCGTAATTGTAATGAAGGCAACTTATTTTGCCTTCCTTTAATCATACGGTGAAAAGATGAAGAAAATAGATGGGCTTTTGGAACGATTATGAATCAGGTTTCGGGCCTTTGGGCGATGTAAAACCTTTTCCGGTTCTTGGGAAAAAGAATTAAATCAACGAACAAGAATTTGATAAATGGCATATCATTTTTCACCTTAATGATTTGAGGGAATGGGTTATCCTTAATGCACAAATCGAAAATTTGAAAATTCAAAAATTTTAAGGAATGGAAAATCTCTAACAAAAAATAAAGTTTCTACGATGGTGGGGAAATTTTGGTTCTTTTGGCACCTTGAAAAATCGGGTGTTAACTCCTCAAAACCCAGCGGGGTGCAAAAAAGATTTACTTGATATTCGTTATACCTTCCGACTACCTATCTTTTGGGGATTTAAGGCCTTCCGAAAAGGGACCAAAAAGGGGCGGCCCTTATATGGTTTGGAAGAAACCAAAGTTGTTTTCTTAAATTTACTCATCTTAGTGAAGAAATTCCCGGAATGTTAATTGTTTATAGGATCCCTAGAGACTTTGGATTCATCAATTGGGGCAAATTTTTTGCTAAATTTTTTCAGAATTTTCTGAAAAGTATTTGGGGGTAGTTGTGAGATAAGTTCTCTTTATTGGAATTTATAAAAAAATTAAAAAGGTAAATACAAATTTTCAAAAAGAGTTTACCCAAATTTTAGAAAATTTCCGGGAAGGCCTTTTGGAACTTTTTCGAAAACCCAGGGAAAGAACTTGGGGCCAAAACTAAGGGCTTTGAATTAGGTCTCCAAACCGGAATTTAGGGCGGGTTTTTGAGGTTCTGCCCGGGTTTGTTTGGTTAAAAACCCCAAAAATCCCTTAAATTTTTTTTAAAATTTTTTCCTTTTAAAAATTTGGAAAGTTTTGGGAAATTTCTTTAAAT
>JAHHZJ010002505.1:0-67500 GCA_021437245.1 Aegilops speltoides
TTTCCTTGCGGCGCATTGACCGATTGTTGACTCCACGGCGGATGTGACTTGCTTTCATTTCTTGATGCATACTCGAGGATACCATCGGATCTTCATGGCGAGAAGACAATGAGGAAGAGAGCATTCATCACTCCATGTGGCACATCTTTGTTGCATGCGGATACCTTCGGTTTAAAGAATGTTGGTTCAACATTTGCAAGGGTAGTCCATGCGCTTTTGAGCCACAAATACGAAATGTGGAAGCCTACATGGATGACATAGTGGTCAAGAGCAAGGACAAGGCAACTCGATTCAAGATTTAGAGCGAAACCTTTGCAAATCACAAGCAAGATCAACCTCAAGCTTAACCCAGAAGTGTGTGTTTGGAGTCCCCTCAAGCAAGCTTCGGGTTCTTCGTGTCTCGGTGAGAATCGAAGCCAATCCAGACAAAATCAAGGCCATTGAGCGGTTGAAGCACCAAAGCGCGTCAAGGATGTACGAAGACTTGCGGTTGCATGGCTGCTCTCGGAGGTTTATCTCTAGGTCTCATGGCCAGCGCCTGCCGTTTTCAAAATATTGAAAAGGCGGGTCAATGAAATGGACTCGGAAGTGGAGGCTGCGCTGCGCAGACCTAAAGAGATACTCATCCTCCACTCAACACTTGTCGCACCTAAGCCAAGAGAAGTTCTTCTGCGTATATAGCGGCAACCAATCAAGTGGTTAGTGCTGCGTTAATAGCGAGAGAGAGGCGGATGATGAGCCAGCAACCGGCGGATGCATCAATGACAAGTAGGGGACTTCACTTACAAGCTGGTCCCGACAAATATGGATCTGCAGCGAGCGTGAGGAGATCTGAAGAAAATGATCAGGCGCCGATTTACTGTCGGTTCCCTTTTGCGGGGGCTAGGTCAAGGTACTACGGTGTGCGTAGATTGCTTTTAGGCCTTCTCATGGCCTCGAGGCTGCATCATTACTTCCAAGCACATGAGATCACGAGTTGTCACTCGTTTTCCGTTGAAGAGGATCTGCAGGAATCCGAAGCAAGGCGGGATTGTCGAGTGGAGCCTTTGGAGCTGTCAAGCTTTGGCCTCAAGTTTGAGAGCACTTCAACTATCCAAAATGAGCATTGGCGTAATTCATAGCGAATGGAGGCCAATACCGGATGAAGAAATTCCAAAAGCGAGCATCCCGTCAAGGAAGCAAGCAAAGAGTGGGCTGATGTACTTTGATGGTGCCTTCTGCTGCAAAGGCGCCCGGTCTTGGACGTGCTACTTGTTGCGCTACCAACGGAGAGCACCTCAAGTCGTAGTCGGATGCACTTTCCCAAGGAGCAAGCAATGAACAATACCGCTTGATGCGAAGGTTTGCTTGTCGGTCTCGAGGATCATAGCAGACCTTGGGATCAAGAAGCTCATTATCGGGGGTGACTCGCGGCTTGTCGTCCGCCAAATAAACAAAATTATCGAGTCCATTGATGGAAGCTACGTTGATGAAGTGAAAAGCTAGAAGAGCACTTTGGACGGCTCTGAGATGGAACATGTTCCAAGAGCTCGAATCGACATTGCCGATGGCACAAGGAAGTCGCCACCTTAAGTTACACCGTGGAACCGAGGATCTTTGTGCTCAAACCGACTCAACCGCTCAGTAACACCATCAAGCGGATGAGAGCAAGAAAGGAAGTTGATTTCTGGTGACTATTTTTCGGCAGAGCTCCGAAGCAGCCACAAAAAGGTCCCAAGATCAACACGAGATCTGCCGAGGATGCGAACTTCTCGGCAAGCCCTAGGGTTTGTTCCGATTAAGCGCACGCTCCCGACAAGTTTTGCTCGGCAAGCTTGCCGGGAGCGTCAAGCACCGGCTGAGCCGCAGGTTCTCGCCATAGAAGCGGATGTTCCCGAGCAACAGATGTGCCTTTAGTCCTTGTTGTCGAGCAAGAAGCTCCGGCATGGGCATGGCAGATTGTCCGTTTCCCAGACAGAGAACTTCCCGAAGAGCAAGAAGAAGCGGAAAGAGTAGCCCGGCAATCAGAAGTATGTACCGGTTTATGCGACAACACTTTGCAGATGAAGAAGACTCAACGGTGTGAAATTGAAGTGTATTCACCGGGAAGAGCGGACAAAAAGCTGTTGGCGAAGATACATGGAGGCATATGTGGTCACCACATTGGCGCCAAACACTTAACGGCAAAGCGTTCGACCAAGGTTTCTTTGGCCTTTTAAACAACCCTCCGAGATGCAATTGCACAAGTAACCAAGTGTGAAGCGTGCGGTTCCATTCCAGCAGATACACCAGCCAACTCAAGCTCTCCAGGCGATCCCTTTATCCTAGCCATTTTGATGCTGGGGCTCGACATCTCGGCCCTTTTCCCGAGCTGCCGGGGGCTTTGAGTGCTTATGCGTTGCAATCGACAAGTTCACAAAGTGGCGGAAGTGGAAGCGATGAGGAAGGTGACAGCACAATCAGCACTCAAGTTCTTGGTCGATTGTTTTGCTTGTCGGGATCCCTAACGGGATCATCACCCACAACGCACACAATTCCACGAGCCCGCACCTTCATGCAAGATGCGTCAAGTGAAGGAAATATGCCCTAGAGGCAATAATAAAGTTATTATTTATTTCCTTATTTCATGATAAATGTTTATTATTCATGCTAGAATTGTATTAACAGAAAACATAATACATGTGTGAATACATAGACAATCATAGTGTCACTAGTATGCCTCTACTTGACTAGCTCGTTTATCAGAGATGGTTATGTTTCCTAGCCATGGACAAAAGAGTTGTCATTTGATTAACGAGATCACAATATTAGGAGAATGATGTTATTGACTTGACCCATTCCGTTAGCTTAGCACTTGATCGTTTAGTATGTTGCTATTGCTTTCTTCATGACTTATACATGTTCCACGTAACTATAAGATTATGCAACTCCGTTTACGGAGGAACACTTTGGGTACTACCAAGCGTCTGGCAACGTAAGCGGGTGATTATAAAGTACTACAGGTGTCTCGAAGGTACATGTTGAGTTGGCGTATTTCGAGATTAGGTTTTGTCACTCCGATTGTCGGAGAGGTATCTCTGGGCCCTCTCGGTAATGCACATCATTATAAGCCTTGCAAGCAATGTGACCAATGAGTTGGTTACGGGATGATGCATTACGTAGCGAGTAAAGAGACTTGCGGTGCGAGATTGAACTAGGTATTGGATACAAAGCGATCGAATCTCGGGCAAGTAACATACCGATGACAAAGGAACAACGTATGTTGTTATGCGGTTTGACCGATAAAGATCTTCGTAGAATATGTAGGAGCCAATATGGGCATCTAGGTCCCTCTATTGGTTATTGACCAGAATAGTTCTAGGTCATGTCTACATAGTTCTCGAACCCGTAGAATCCGCACGCAACAAGGTTTGATGATAGTTATATTATGAGTTTATGAGTTTTGATGTACCAAAGGAGTTGAGTCCGGAAGAGATCGGGAGATGACGAGGAGTCTCGAAATGGTCGAGCGTAAAGATCGATATATTGGACAACTATATTCGGAGTTCGGAAAGGTTCCGAGTGATTCGGGTATTTT
The DNA here is from genome assembly GCA_021437245.1 of Aegilops speltoides. Lineage (NCBI taxonomy): Eukaryota > Viridiplantae > Streptophyta > Magnoliopsida > Poales > Poaceae > Aegilops > Aegilops speltoides. The sequence goes on from JAHHZJ010002505.1 coordinate 3,557, forward strand.
TAGTCTGGGAGAGTTCAGGAATTCGCCGGGATAAGTATTGGGCCTTATTGGGCCATACGGAAGAAGAGGGGCTGCCTAGGGCAGGCAGCGCCCCCATGGCCTAGTCCGGGTTGGACTAGGGAGAACCGCACCTCCTTCCTTCCTTTTCTCTTCCCTTCCTTGTCTCCTACTCCTAATACATGGAAGGACTCCTAGTTGGACTAGGAAGGGGAATCCTACTCCGGTGGGAGTAGGACTCCCTAGGCGCGCCATAGAAGAGGGCCGACCCTCCTCCTCCCTCCTTTATATCTGAGGGTAGGGGCACCCCCATGACACACAAGTTGATCTATGGATCGTTCCTTAGCCGTGTGCGGTGCCCCTTCCACCATATTCCACCTCGGTCATATCGTGCGGAGTTTAGGCGAAGCCTGCGCTGATAGAACATCATCATCGTCACTGCGCCGTCGTCTTGTGGAACTCATCTTCGGAGCCTTTGCTGGATCGGAGGGCGGAGATCGTCATCGAGCTGAGCGTGTGCTAAACTCGGAGGCTCCGTCGTTCGGTGCTTGGATCGGTCGGATCGTGAAGACGTCGACTACATCAACGCGTTGTGCTAATGCTTCGCTTACGGTCTCGAGGTGCGTGGATGAACACTCTCCTCTCGTTGCTATATCATCACCATGATCTTGCGTGTGCGTAGGAAAATTTTGAAATTACTCGTTCTCCAACAGTGGCATCGAGCCTAGGTTTTATGGTTTGATGTTATATGCGAGTAGAACACAAGTGAGTTGTGGGCGATATAAGTCATCTTGCTTACCGGCATGTCATACTTTGGTTTGGCGGTATTGTTGGATGAAGCGGCCGGACCGACATTACAGCGTCGCTTACTGCGAGGCTGGTTCTACCGCCGTGCTTTGCACACAGGTGACTAGCGGGTGTCGGTTTCTCAACTTTAGTTGAACCGAAGTGTGGCTCGCCGGTCCTTGCGAAGGTTAAAACAGCATCAACTTGACAAACTATCGTTGTGGTTTTGATGCGTGGGTGTGAACGGTTCTTGCTCAGCCCGTAGCAGCCACGTAAAATTTGCAACAACAAAGTAGAGGGCGTCTAACTTGTTTTTGCGGGGCATGTTGTGATGTGATATGGTCAAGATGTGATAAGATATAAGTTGTTGTATGAGATGATCATGTTTTGTTGAAGTTATCGACAACTTGGCGGAAGCCCTATGGATGTCTCTTTGTTGCATAAGATGCAAGTGCCAAATAATTGCTTTACTTTATCGCTATCACGATAGCAATAGTTACAAGAGAAATAGTTGGCGAGACGACCATGTGACGACACATTGATATAGATCAAGATGATGAAGATCATGGTGTCGTGCGGTGACGATAAAGATCATGCAGATACTTTGGAGATGGAGATCAAAGGCGCAAGATGATCATGGCCATATCATGTCACATATTTTGATTGCATATGATGTTTATCTATTATACATCTTATTCTTGCTTTGATTAACGGTAGCATTTTAAGATGATCTCTCACTAATTATCAAGAATTGTTCTCCACAGTATGCACCGTTGCCAAAGTTCTTCGTGCTTGAGACACCACGTGATGATCGGGTGTGATAAGCTCTCGTCCATCTACAGCGGGTGCAAGCCAGTTTTGCACCTGGAATACTCAGGTTAAACTTGACGAGCCTAGCATATCAGATATGGCCTCGGAACACGGAGACCGAAAGGTCGGCGTGAATCATATAGTAGATATGATCAACATAGAGATGTTCACCATTGAAACTACTCCATCTCACGTGATGATCGGTTATGGTTTAGTTGATTTGGATCACGTGATCACTTAGATGACTAGAGATGTCTGTCTAAGTGGGAGTTCTTAAGTAATATGATTAATTGAACTTAATTTATCATGAACTTAGTCCTGGTAGTATTTTGCAAATTATGTTGTAGATCAATAGCTTCGCGTTGTTGCTTTCATATGTTTATTTTGATATGTTCCTAGAAAATTGTGTTGAAAAATGTTAGTAGCAATGATCGGATTGGATCCGTGATCTGAGGTTTATCCTCATTCTTTGCCTGAAGAATTATGTCCTTAATGCACCGCTAGGTGATGTAGGACCTATTGCGGAAGCATATCACGGGCGTTATGAGCGTTTGCCTAGCTCAATATGATGACTACTTGATAGTTTAGTGCACCATATTTAACGACTTAGAATCGGGACTTCAAAGATGTTTTGAGCGTCATGGACCATATGAGATGTTCCGGAGTTGAAGTTAATATTTCAAGCAAATACCGAGTTGAGAGATATGAAGTCTCCAACAAGTTCTATAGCTAAAAGATGGAGGAGAATCGCTCAACTAGTGAGCATGTGCTCAGAGTTATCAGGTACTTCAATCGCTTGAATCAAGTGGGAGTTAATCTTCGAGATAAGATAGTGATTGTCAGAATTCTCTAGTCACCATCACCAAGTTACTAGAACTTTGTGATGAACTATAGTATGCAAGGGATGACAAAAACGATTCGAGCTCTTCGTGATGTTGAAATCGTGAAGGTAGAAATCAGAAAAGAGCATCAAGTGTTGATGATTGACAAGACCACTAGTTTCAAGAGAAGGGCAAAGGAAAGAAAGGGAACTTCAAGTGGAAAGACAAGCAAGTTGTCACTCCGTGAAGAAGACCAAAGCTGGACCAAAGCACTGAGCGAGTGCTTTTGCAAAGGAAATAGTCCTTTGGAGAGGAAATACCCCAAGTATTTGGTGGATAAGAAGGATGGCAAAGTGAACATAAGTATATTTGATATACATGTTATTGATGTGTGCCTTACTAGTGTTTATAGTAACCCCTGAGTATTTGATACTTGTTAGGTTGCTAAGATTAGTAACTTCGAAGCAGGAGTTCTGAGAATAAACAGAGACTAGTTGAAGGGTGAAGTGACGATGTGTGTTGGAAGTAGTTCCAAGATTGATATGATCATCATCACACCTCCTATACTTTCGGGATTAGTGTTAAACCTAAATAAATGTTATTTGGCGTTTCGTTGAGCATGAATATGATTTGATCATGTTTATTGTAATCTGGTTATTCATTTAAGTTAGAGAATAATTGTTGTTCTATTTACATGAATAAAACCTTCTATGGTCATACACCCAATGAAAATGGTTTGTTGGATCTCGATCGTGTGATACACATATTCATAATATTGAAGCCAAAAGATGCAAAGTTAATAATGATAGTGCAACTTATTTGTGGCACTGCCGTTTGGATCATATCGGTGTAAAAGCGCATGAAGAAACTCCATAAAGATGGATTTTGGAATCACTTGGTTATGAATCATTTGATGCTTGCGAACCGTGCCTTTTGGGCAAGATGACTAAAACTCCGTTCTTGGAACAATGGAACAGCTCTCTGACTTATTGGAAATAATACATCTTGATGTATGCGAGACCAATGAGTATGAAGGCTCGTGGCAAATATCGTTATTTTCGACCTTCACAAGATGATTTGAGCAGATATGGGTATATCTACTTGATGAAACATAAGTCTGAAATAGTTGAAAGGTTCAAAGAATTTCAGAGTGAAGTGGAAAATCATCGTAACAAGAAAATAAAGTTTCTCTGATCGATCGCGGAGGCGAATATTTGAGTTCTGAGTTTGGTCTTCAATTAAAACAATGTGGAATAGTTTCACACTCACGCCACTGGAACACCACAACGTTATGGTGTGTCCAAGCGTCGTAACCGCACTTTATTGGATATGGTGCGATCTATGATGTCTCTTCTTGATTTACCAATATCGTTTTGGGGTTATGCATTAGAGACAGCTGCATTCACATTAAATAGGGCACCATCTAAATCCGTTGAGGCGACACCGTATGAACTATGGTTTAGCAATAAACCTAAGTTGTCGTTTCTTAAAGTTTGGGGTTGCGATGCTTATGTGAAAAAGTTTCATCTGATAAGCTCGAACCCAAATCGGAGAAGTGCGTCTTCATAGAATACCCAAAGGAAACTGTTGGGTACACCTTCTATCACAGATCCGAGGCAAGATTTTTGTTGCTAAATGGATCCTTTCTAGAAGAAGTTTCTCTCGAAAGAAGTGAGTGGGAGGAAAGTAGAACTTGATGAGGTAATTTGTACCTTCTCCGAATTGGAAAATAGTTCATCACGAAATCAGTTCCGTGATTCCTACACCAATTAGTGAGGAAGCTAATGATGATGATCATGAAACTTGATCAAGTTACTACTGAACCTCGTAGGTCTTCGAGTGCAGTCCGCACGAGTGATGCGGTAATCCTATTACGGAAGTCATGTTACTAGACCATGATGAACCTACAAACTATGAGGAAGCGATGATGAGCCTAGATTCCATGAAATGGCTTGAGGCCATGAAATCGAGATGGGATCCATGTATGAGAACAAAGTGTGGACTTTGGTGGAGTTGCCCGATGATCGGCAAGCCATATTGTATAAATGGATCTTCAAGAGGAAGAGCGAGATCTTGATAGTAGTGTTACTATCTACAAAGCTCGACTTGTCACAAAAGGTTTTCGACAAGTTCAAGGTGTTGACTACAATGAGATTTTCTCAAGCGTGGCGATGCTTAAGTCTGTCCGAATCATGTTAGCAATTGCCACATTTTATGAAATCGGCAAATGGATGTCAAAACTGCATTCCTTAATGGTTTTATTAAAGAAGAGTTGTATATGATGCAACGAAGGTTTTGTCAATCCTAAAGGTGCTAACAAAATGTGCAAGCTCCAGCAATCCATCTATGGACTGGTGCAAGCATCTCGGAGTTGGAATATCGCTTTGATAAGTTGATCAAAGCATATTGTTTTATCTGAGACTTGCGGTGAAGCCTGTATTTACAAGAAAGTGAGTGGGAGCACTACAAAATTTACGATAAGTATATGTGAATGACATATTGTTGATCGGAAATAATGTAGAATTATTACGCAAAGCATAAAGGAGTGTTTGAAGGAGTTCTTTAAAAGAAAGACCTCGGTAAAGCTACTTACATATTGAGCATCAAGATCTATTTAGATAGATCAAGGCGGCTTGATAAGATTTTCAATGAGTACATACCTTGTCAAGATTTTGAAATAGTTCAAAATGGAGCAAAGTCGAGTTCTTGCTGTGTGTTGCAAAGGTGTGAAATTGAGTAGGACTCAAATCCCGACCACGATAGAAAATAGAAAAGAGAATGAAGGTCATTCCCTATGCCTCAGTTATAGGTTCTATAAAGTATGCTATGCTATGTACCAGACCTATTGTATACTTTGCTCTGAATTTGGCAAGGGAGTACAATAGTGATCTAGGAGTAGATCATTGGACATTGGTCAAGAATATCCTTAGTGAGGACTAAGGAAATATTTCTCGATTATGGAGGTGATAAAAGAGCCCGTCGTAAAGAGTTACATAGGTGCAAGCTTTTACACCGATCCAGATGACTCTAAGTCTCAATCTGGATACATATTGAAAGTGGGAGCGATTAGCTAGAGTAGCTCCGTGCAGAGCATTATAGACATAGAATATTTGCAAAATACATACGACTCTGAATGTGCGGACCGTTGACTAAGCTTCTCTCACGAGCAAAACATGATCACACCTTAGTACTCTTTGGGTGTTAATCACATAGCGATGTGAACTAGATTATTGACTCTAGTAAACCCTTTGGGTGTTGGTCACATGATGATGTGAACTATGGGTGTTAATCATATCTGAGATATGAATATTGGTGTTAAATCACATGGCGATGTGAACTAGATTATTGACTCTAGTGCAAGTGGGAGGCTGAAGGAAATATGCCCTAGAGGCAATAATAAAGTTATTATTTATTTCCTTATTTCATGATAAATGTTTATTATTCATGCTAGAATTGTATTAACGGAAACATAATACATGTGTGAATACATAGACAAACATAGTGTCACTAGTATGCCTCTACTTGACTAGCTCGTTTATCGAGAGATGGTTATGTTTCCTAGCCATGGACAAAAGAGTTGTCATTTGATTAACGAGATCACATCATTAGGAGAATGATGTGATTGACTTGACCCATTCCGTTAGCTTAGCACTTGATCGTTTAGTATGTTGCTATTGCTTTCTTCATGACTTATACATGTTCTGTAACTATGAGATTATGCAACTCCGTTTACGGAGGAACACTTTGGGTACTACCAAGCGTCTGGCGTAAGCTGGGTGATTATAAAAGTACTACAGGTGTCTCCGAAGGTACATGTTGAGTTGGCGTATTTGAGATTAGGTTTTGTCACTCCGATTGTCGGAGAGGTATCTCTGGCCCTCTCGGTAATGCACATCATTATAAGCCTTGCAAGCAATGTGACCAATGAGTTAGTTGCGGGATGATGCATTCTGAGCGAGTAAAAGACTTGCGGTGGCGAGATTGAACTAGGTATTGGATACCTGGCGATCGAATCTCGGGCAAGTAACATACCGATGACAAAGGAACAACGTATGTTGTTATGCGGTTTGACCGATAAAGATCTTAAGTAGAATATGTAGGACCAATATGGGCATCCAGGTCCGCTATTGGTTATTGACCGAGAATAGTTCTGGGTCATGTCTACATAGTTCTCGAACCCGTAGGGTCCTTGCAACTTAAGGTTTCGATGGCATGTTATATTATGAGTTTATGAGTTTTGATGTACGAAGGAGTTAGGAGTCGGATGAGATCGGGGACATGACGAGAAGTCTCGAAATGGTCGAGCGCAAAGATCGATATATTGGATGACTATATTCGGAGTTTGGAAAGGTTCGAGTGATTGGGTATTTTTGGTCTACGGAGATTCTGAGGAATTTGTCGGGGAGAAGTATTGGGCCTTATTGGGCCTGCGGAGAGGGCTGCCTAGGGCAGGCAGCGCCCCATGGCTAGTCGGGTGGACTGGGGGGAGGCGCCCTCCCTCCTTCCTTCCTTCTCTCTTCCCTTCCTTGTCTCCTACTCTAATACATGGAAGGACTCCTAGTTGGACTAGGAAAGGGAATCCTACTCCGTGGGAGTGGGACTCCCCTAGGGCCGCTCCTAGAAGAGGGCAGCCTCCTCCTCCCACTCCTTTATATCACGGGGTGAGGGGCACCCATGAACACACAAGTTGATCTATGGATCGTTCCTTAGCCGTGTGCGGTGCCCCTTCCACCATATTCCACCTCGGTCATATAGTCGCGGAGTTTAGGCGAAGCCTGCGCTTGATAGAACATCATCATCGTCACTGCGCCGTCGTCTTGTGGAACTCATCTCGAGCCTTTGCTGGATCGGAGGCGGAGATCGTCATCGAGCTGAGCGTGTCTTTGAACTCGGAGGCTCCGTCGTTCGGTGCTTGGATCGGTCGGATCGTGAAGGCGTCTGACTACATCAACGCGTTGTGCTAATGCTTCCTCTTCACGGTCTCACGAGTGCGTGGGCGAACACTCTCCCTCTCGTTGCTATATCATCACCATGATCTTGCGTGTGCGTAGGAAATTTTTGAAATTACTCGTTCCCCAACACCAAGATCTTGGCGCCAGAATCCGCTTAAACGGCTTACATTGCTCATCCGAAGCAGCGGTCAAGCGGAGAGGAAATCTTTGAAGTACTCGCAGCGGGCTCAAGACTAGGACTTTCGACCCAGGCTGTGCAAGTGCGGAAAAAAGAACTGGATTGAGGAGCTGCCGGTGGTTCTTTGGTCGTCGGAATGACGGCGCCGTCGAGCCGGCGAGACACCTTTCGCTCTAGTCTATGGGAGCAGAGGCAGTTCTCCCCACGGAACTCCGTATCACGGGTGCGCCTCGAGTGCTGCAAACTTATGATGAGCTTGAGCAAGAGCCTTTGCGACAAGATGTGCGCTGATCCTTGAGGAAGACCGTCTTCAGGCACTCATGCGAGAGTGCTCGATACCAAGAAGCTTTGCACCACTACCTTAGCCGCAAAGTTAATGCGGAAGTCTCGAGGAAGCGACCTTGTTCTTGGCGTTCAGTCCGCCAAAATTCCAACAAGTTGGCGCCAAAGTGGGAAGGCCCTTACCGGGTGAAAGCGAGTCACTAGGCTGGCAAGCTGTCAGCCTTTGAGACCGAAGATGGCATTCAGTGAGCAATTCTGGAACATTGAGAATCTTCGTAGAAGTTTTACCCGTGGAGAAGCGCGGTTCTTGGAACTCCTGTTCTGCAACCACCTTTTATAAAAGTCTTGCCGATGTTGCATGTAATCCTTTGTACAAAGCGGTATGCAGACCTCGTGCATAAGTAAAGCTCATGTGCTCCGCACATCTTGTCAATTCATGCTTTCTATTTTTTGCATGTGTTATCGACACTTTGTGCGAGCCTACCCTCGATGGCAATAACGAGCCGTAAGGCTCCATATCTTTATTTTCTCTTCTTTCTTTTTCTCAAAGAGGAAGGTTCCCTCGCCCACAAGTTTTGGGGAAAGGAGAAGATAATGGTGTGGACGAGGCGTTCAAGAAAGTTTCGCCCTACCGGAAGCAAGCGACAGGAAAAGCTAAGTTGCCAAAGTTTGAGCAATCAGTTTTCAAAATTTTAAGTTATCTTCCTCGAATGACCGGTGCTTTGTATGGAAAACACGTGCTGCGGAGGAACCAACTCGTAACTAGTTATGCCCTTACTTTGTTTGAGTCCGCTCAACAACTTAAGTGAGCTGCGACTAGTTGCGACAAGGCTTCTTATCAAGAGTCAAGACCACCACTTGACGTCAGCTCGACATCCCTTTTCGGTTTCATGGATAAGGTGCTTCGCCGACAAGTTCCCCTAAAAGCGTGGGCGAAAAACATACAAAGGAAGGAATCAAGTAAAGGAAATAACATAATTGCTATCCAAAATAGAGTTATATTACAAGATAGCTTATGCGCAGCTCTACAGATTGTTCTCATAACATGACCAGCAGCGACAAGAAAAGGAGAAAAGCAGGCGGCCTAATCTCTGCGATGACGCCCTCAACCCTCTTGATCCCACTCACCTTGTCCACAATGGGTGCGACAAGGGTCTTAAGCGCTTCCAGATCAGCATCCAATGGCAAGGTGGTCTGAGGGCGTTGGTGAGGTTGAGGCTCTGGCTGCGGAAGGCCACCTTCACCAACACCTTTTGAAGAGCTCCCGCGCAGATCTTCTGCGACTCCGTCGGCCAGCTGCTTTGGGATCTTCTCCCGGAGTCGCTGGAGGGCCTTCGCCACGCCTTTGAAGAACAAGGTGAGCTTGGCGCTGGGTTGGAGGTGCTCATCGGAGGAATACCCGAGATCCTCCATCCCTAGCTCAGGCCAGCTGACTCGATCGATCGCTTGGCAACATCACGAGACCCTCGTCCGATGCTCCACATTCTCCCTAAAAGTGTTGCAGGCGGCGGCTGACCTTCGGCAAGCGCCTCGTCGGCCTTGATCTTCTCCTTCAAGGCCACCTCTGCTCCCTGGCGCCCGTCCAGCGTCTTGGTCAAAGTAGTCGGCTTCAACTCAAGATCCTGTTGTAGTCCTTGGCGCTAAGCTCCTTGATCCTCTCGGCGAGGCGACCTCCGCAGCTCACCAAAGCTGTAGGCGTCCTTCTCGGCGCTCACGCTGCAAGCGAGAAGTTCTTCGCCGCTTCGCCTTGAGATCGGCCTCCAGGCTGCGCCACTTTCGTCTCCGGCTCCTTCTTGGCGGCCTCGGCAGCCTGCGGCGGCATCTTCACGCTTCCTTGAGCCCGCCAAATGTTTGCTCATGCGCAGCAAGCTCCTCCTCCGTGGCTGTCAAGAGTTAACCTTCCGCTGCGCCAACTCGCCTTCTGCGTGAGACAGCTTCTCGTGGCAAGCAGCTGTTGCTCTTCAACTTCAGCCTTCTCGAGGAGGAAGGCTTTCCGCTCTCGGCGAAGTTGCTCCCGCTCCTCTACCGAGGACGGAGAGCTTCTGGTTAAGACCGGAGCTCCTCCGCGTGCTTCTCGATGTCCCTCCCGCCTTCTGCGACAAGCGCTTCTCGGGATACCCGGCTTGGCTGTCGGCGCGGTAAGGCGACAACACTTCGCAGCGACTGCTCCTCCTTAGGCTCGCCATTGCTCTTCGCTTGCTAAGTCGTCAACCAGCGTCAGCCAGCGAGCGACACCTCCCATCCAAGATTTCTCCTTACCGGCGCCACAGGCTTGGCGCCCGAGGAGCTTGATGAAAGAAGTCGTCGCCGACCTTCAAATAAGCGGCTGCTTGGGGCTCTTGAACCCTAACGCTGCGGGCAGCGGCGGAGAGGATCGGCAGTAGGCGTAAGCGCTGGCGCTCTGCAGCCTCTGGGCCGTCGGTCGATCACCGGACCCCTCGCCCGGCTTTTGCGGCGGCAGCTTTGGCGACCCTCTTCGCCAAGAGGATCATCGGCGCCGACTTCTTCTTGATTGGTGCCAAGCGGCGTCGGTATTCCCCGCGTGTTCTCCTCGCTGCTTGACCTCGGTCTCCATTGGCTCGTGGCAGATGGATCTGGCGACCGAAAAAGGGAGAAAAAGTCAAGCAAATATCAAAAAGAAAATCGAAGAAAAAGAAGAACCCAAGGGAAGTTTTCAAGCAAGAGGTTACTTAGGCTGGGCTCTCGATCGTGGTCTCCGCCACGCGGGAAGTCGCTAGTCTTGTCCTTGCAGGAGTACTCTCCTTCTAGGGAACTTCTCCGTTACGAGAAAATTCTCCCTTGCTGGAGAACGCTCCCTTGTCGGGGAAACCTCCCTTGGCGGTGTAGTTGAAGCAGATGGCATGTCGGGGGCGGCTTCCGGGCGTTCCTGGTGAGGCTGCTCTGCTCCTACACAAACCAATAGTCAGATGTCAGCAAAGAAAGAACACCCATGCACGCCTAACAGCGGGAAGTAAACCATGTACTTACACTGGGGGCTGCGCTGGGGGCTGCTTTGGGGAATAGTTGCCGGGTCCGGCAAGGTGGTCTCGGACACATCTCCTGCTGTCGCGGTGGGTTCGTCCTCGATGACAATCACCGGGACCTTTGCTCTCTTCGCCGCTCTCTGGGCCAAAGTACTGAAAAGGAATGGGTTCGGAGTAAAGCAAATCAGATACAAGACAAAACAGCAAGAATTGAAGAACTACAAGTACAACAAAGAATCTTACTCTTCTTCTTCCTCGTTGGAGGCGGCGGAGAGGTCAGTCCGCCCACCTTCGCGAGCGGCCGGAGGTAGCTTCCCTTAGCCGCTTGGCGAAGGCGTGTGGCGGTGATGCTGAGGCGACCGGCTCGGCCGCCGCCGTGGCGTGGAAGCGGGAGGCGGCGGCGGTCGGGAGGACCCGCTCCGATACAAGCGCAGCCGCGTGAGTGCTCTATGACAGCGATGCTACCACGCAGTAGGCGTGTCGCGCATGCCGGGCTGTTGACTTCGTCTGCCGCCCGCTTCGTCCCGGCTTTGCGAGCGCCTTCTTAGTGGGCTGGGGCTCTGCTTGCGGCAGCTGTCGAAGATGAGAGGAAGAGGAGTTGGTCTTCGACGAGCGCTTTCGCACCCTCGGCGGGATCGCTCGACTCAACCGAGGCTCGGCAAGCTCTCCCTCGCCGGCAAGCTCCTCTCGCTCAGCAAGGCTTGCCGCCTCTGCTTTGCCTCTGCCTCCTCCACGGTGAATCCAAACTTCGCAGCGGCAGCTGCTGCCGCCCGCCTCTTCGGCCCTAGTGGTGATCGGCTGCATCTCCGCATTAGTGGTGTCGCGAGTAAAGGCACTTTTCTCGTTCATCAGGCGGACGGCACTTCTACCAAGCCGTCAAGAACTCCTGCGATGTCGTCTGCGGGCTCTTGCCAAGTTGGGACAATTCCATGCGAATCGCTGGCGGCATCATTACGCGGATGCGGTTGAGCGAGGAGTTGTTACCGACAGTGAGCGACACCCTCGGCAACTGAACATTTCGGGATGTTGAGGTCGTTATGAACAGTTCGGAGCATCGCGTCGGTTCGAGACGGTGAAGTTGAAGTTGAGGCCCGAGCAGCCTCATGATATCCGCCGCGTGCAGGAACTCCCGCAGCCAGGTCTCCTCCTCTCTGCGAGAAGCGTCTGTGGCGAAAAAAATGCGCCATGGCGCCTCTGATGAGCTTTGCAAGCAGCGAGGCGCAAGATCCGGGTAGCGGCAATCTTCAGCCTATCGTCTGTGAAGGAAAAATGCCTAGAGGTAATAATAATGTTGTTATTTTATATTTTCTTATTCATGATAAAGGTTTATTATTCATGCTAGAATTGTATTGATCGGAAACCTAAATACATGTGTGAATACATAAACAAACACCGTGTCCCTAGTGAGCCTCTACTTGACTAGCTCGTTGATCAAAGATGGTTATGATTTCCTAACCATTGACATGTGTTGTCATTTGATAACGGGATCACATCATTAGGAGAATGATGTGATGGACAAGAGCCGCCCATTAGCTTAGCATAATGATCGTTCAGTTTTATTGCTATTGCTTTCTTCATGTCAAATACATATTCCTTCGATTATGAGACTATGCAACTCCCGGATACTGGAGGAATGCCTTGTGTGCTATCAAACGTCACAACATAACTGGGTAATTATAAAGATGCTCTATAGGTATCTCCGAAGGTGTTTGTTGAGTTGGCATAGATCGAGATTAGGATTTGTCACTCCGAGTATCGGAGAGGTATCTCTAGGCCTTCTCGGTAATACACATCCACTACTAGGAAAAAGCTTATAGGCGGACGCTTACTAGTAGCTTGGGTTTATTGTTGGGGAACGTAGTAATTTCAAAAAATTTCCTCGCTTACGCAAGATCATGGTGATGTATAGCAGAGAGGGAGAGTGTTGTCTACATACCCTTGTAGACCGAAGCGGGCGATCTGGCGTAGAGGAAGTAGTCGTCGTTCTCCTCGCGATCCGACCGATCGGCGCCGTTACTCCGGCGCCCCGAGTTCTTGACACGTACAGCTCGATGGCGTCCCTCGTACTCGATCCAGCCGAGTGTCGGGGAGAGTTTCGTCGGCCGCGACGGCGTGGTGGCGATCTTGATGTTTCACCGGCGCGAGGCCGCCTAAGCAGCGACAGTATGACCGAGGTGGAATATGGTGGAGGGGCACCGCTGCGGCTAAGGAGCGATCCGTAGATCAAACTTGTGTCTCTTGTGTGTCTAGAGGTGCCCCCTGCCCCGTATATAAAGGAGCAAGGGGGAGGTGCGGCCGGCCTAGAGAGCGGCGCCAGGGGTGTCCTACTCCCAGGGAGTAGGACTCCCTCCTTCCTTGTTGGAGTAGGAGAAGGGAAGAGGGGAGAGGAGGAAGGAAAGGGGCTGCACCCCTTGTCCAATTCGGACTAGAGGGGGCTGCGCCCTTCTTCCTTTGGCCTCTTTCTCTTATTCCCGTATGGCCCAATAAGGCCCATATACTCCCGGCGAATTCCGTAACTCTCGGTACTCGAAAAATACCGAATGACTCGGAACCTTTCCGAACTCGAATATAGTCGTCAATATATCGATCTTTCGTCTCGACCATTTGAGACTCCTCGTCATGTCCCGATCTCATCCGGGACTCCGAACTCCTTGGTACATCAAAACTCATAAACTCATAATATAAGCATCATGAAACCTTAAGCGTGCGGACCCTACGGTTCGAGAACAATGTAGACATGACCTAGAACTATTCTCGGTCAATAACCAATAAGCGGGACCTGGATGCCCATATTGGTTCCTACATATTCTCTGAAGATCTTTATCGGTCGGACCGCATAACAACATCGTTGTTCCCTTTGTCATCGGTATGTTACTTGCCGAGATTCGATCGTCGGTATCAATACCTAGTTCAATCTCGTTACGGCAAGTCTCTTTACTCGTTCCGTAATACATCATCTCACAACTAACTCATTAGTTGTAGTGCTTGCAAGGCTTAAGTGATGTGCATTACCGAGAGGGCAGAGATACCTCTCCGACAATCGGAGTGACAAAACCTAATCTCGAAATCGCCAACCCAACATTTGCCTTTGGAGACACCTGTAGTACTCCTTTATAATCACCCGATTCGTTGTGGCGTTTGGTAGCACCAAAGTGTTCCTCCGTAAGCAGGAGTTGCATAATCTCATAGTTATAGGAACATGTATAAGTCATGGATAAGCGGTAGCAACATACTAAGCGATCGTGTGCTAAGCTAATGGAATGGGTCATGTCAATCAGATCATTCTACTAATGATGTGACCTTGTTAATCAAATAACAACTCTTTGTTCATGGTTAGGAAACATAACCATCTTTGATTAACAAGCTAGTCAAATAGAGGCATACTAGTGACACTCTGTTTGTCTATATATTCACACATGTATTATGTTTCGGTTAATACAATTCTAGCATGAATAATAAACATTTATCATGATATGAGGAAATATATAATAACTTTATTATTGCCTCTAGGGCATATTTCCTTGAGTCTCCCACTTGCACTAGAGTCAATAATCTAGATCACATCACCATGTGATTAACATCGATAGTTCACATCATCATGTGATTAACACCCATAGTTCACATCGCCATGTGACCAACACCCAAAGGTTTACTAGATTCAGTAATCTAGTTCACATCGCTATGTGATTAACACCCAAAGAGTACTAAGGTGTGATCATGTTTTGCTTGTGAGAGAGTCTTAGTCAGCGGGTCTTTCACATTCAGATCCGTTATGTATTTTGCAATTTTCTATGTCTACAATGCTCTTGCACAAAGCTACTCTAGCTAATTGCTCCCACTTTCAATATGTATCTAGATCGAGACTTAGAGTCATCGGATCGGTGTCAAAACTTGCATCGGCGTAACCCTTTCGACGAACCTTTTATCACTTCCATAATCGAAACATATCCTTATTCCACTAAGGATAATTTTGACCGTTGTCGATGATCTACTCCTAGATCACTATTGTACTCCTTGCGAAACTTCGGTGCAGGGTATACAATAGATCAGTACACAGACATGGCATACTTTATAGAACCTATGGCCAAGGCATAGTGAATGACTTTCATTCTCTTTCTATCTTCTGCGTGGTCGGGTTTTGAGTCTTACTCAATTTCACACCTTGTAACACAGGCAAGAACTCTTTCTTTATTTGTTTCATTTTGAACTACTTCAAAATCTTGTCAAGGTATGTACTCATTGAAAAAACTTATCAAGCATCTTGATCTATCTCTATAGATCTTGATGCTCAATATATAAGCAACTTCACGAGGTCTTTCTTTGAAAAACTCCTTTCAAACACTCCTTTATGCTTTCTGAGAATAATTCTACATTATTTCCGATCTACAATATGTCATTCACATATACTTATCGAAATGTTGTAGTGCTCCCCTCACTTTCTAGTAAATCTGAGGCTTCACCGTAAGTGCTGTATAAAACTATATGCTTTGATCAACTCATCAAAGCGTATATTCTAACTCGAGATGCTTGCACCAGTCCATAGATGGATCATTTGGAGCTTGCACACTTTGTTAGCTCCTTTGGATCGATAAAACCTTCGGTTGCATCATATACAACTCTTCCTCCTAAAACCCATTCAGGAATGCAGTTTTACATCCATTTGCCAAATTTCATAAATTGTGGCAATTGCTAACATGATTCGGACAGACTTAAGCATCGCTCTGAGTTGAGAAAAACTCATTGTAGTCAACACCTTGAACTTGTCAAAAACCTTTTTGCGACAAGTCGAGCTTTGTAGATAGTAACACTACTATCAGCGTCCGTCTTCCTCTTGAAGATCCATTTATTTTCTATGGCTTGCCGATCATCGAACAGCGCCACCAAAGTCCACACTTTGTTCTCATACATGGATCTCATCTCAGATTTCATGGCCTCAAGCCATTTCGCGAATCTGGGCTCATCATCGCTTCCTCATAGTTTGTAGGTTCATCATGGTCTAGTTACATGACTTCGAACAGGATTACCGTACCACTTCAGTGCGGATCTCACTCTGGTTTATCTCGAGATTCGGTAGTAACTTGATCTGAAGTTACATGATCATCATCATAAGCTTCCTCACTAATTGGTGTAGTAGTCACGAGGAACAAATTTCTGTGATGAACTACTTTCAATAAGGGAGAAGGTACAATTACCTCATCAAGTTCTACTTTCCTCCCTCACTTCTTCGAGAGAAACTCCTTCTCTAGAAAGGATCCATTTTCAACAACGAAAATCTTGCCTTGGATCTGTGATAGAAGGTGTACCCAATAGTTTCCTTTGGGTATTCTATGAAGCGCACTTCTCCGATTTGGGTTTGAGCTTATCGGGATGAAACTTTTTCACATAAGCATCGCAGCCCCAAACTTTAAGAAAGCGACAACTTTGGTTTCTTGCTAAACCACAGTTCATATAGTGTCGTCTCAGCAGTTTAGATGGTGCCCTATTTAGCGTGAATGCAGCTGTCTCTAATGCATGATCCCAAAAGCGATATTGGTAAATCGGTAGAAACATCATAGATTGTACTATATCCAATAAAGTGCGGTTATGACGTTCGGACACACCATTATGATGTGGTGTTCGGGTGGCATGAATTTGTGAAACTATTCCACATTGTTTTAATTGAAGACCAAACTCGTAACTCAAATATTCATCTCCACGATCAGATCGCGAAACTTTATTTTCTTGTCACGATGATTTTCCACTTCACTCTGAAATTCTTTGAACATTTCAACTATTTCAGACTTATGTTTCATCAAGTAGATATACCCATATCTGCTCAAATCATCTTGTGAAGGTCGAGAAAATAACGATACTTGCCACGAGCATCAACACTCATTGGATCGCATACATCGGTATGTATTATTTCCAATAAGTCGGTAGCTTGTTCCATTGTTCGGAGAGCGGAGTTTTAGTCATCTTGCCCAAAAGGCGCGGTTACATAAGCATCAAGTGATTCATAATCAAGTGATTCCAAAATCCATCAGCATGGAGTTTCTTCATCGCTTTACACCAATATGACCTAAGCGGCGATTGCCACAAATAAGTTGCACTATCATTATTAACTTTGCATCTTTTGGTTTCAATATTATGAATATGTGTATCACTCGATCGAGATCCATGAACCATTTTCATTGGGTGTGTAACCATATAAGGTTTTATTCATGTAAGCAGAATAACAGTTTATTCTCTTACTTAAATGAATAACCGTATTGCAATAAACATGATCAAATCATATTCATGCTCAGCGCAAACACCAAATAACATTTATTTAGGTTCAACACTAATCCGAAAGTATAGGGGTGTGCGATGATGATTATATCAATCTTGAAACTACTTTCAACACACATCGTCACTTCACTCTTAACTAGTTTACATTTATACGCAACTCCGTTTGAGTTACTACTCTTAGCAACTGAACCAGTACCAAATACCGAGGGTTGCTATAAACACTAGTAAAGTACACATAAATAACATGTATATCAAATATACCTTTTTTCACTTTGCCATCCTTCTTATCCACCAAATATTTAGGGTAGTTCGCTTCGATGACCATTTCCTTTGCGGTGTAAGCACTTTCGGTTTCATGCTTTGGTTCAGCTTTGGGTTTCTTCGTGGGAGTGACAACTTGCTTGTCAATCTACTTGAAGTTCCCTTTCTTTCCTTTGCCCTTTTCTTGAAACTAGTGATCTTGTCAACCATCAACACTTGATGCTCTTTCTTGATTTCTACCTTCGTCGATTTCAACATCACGAAGAGCTCGGGAATCATTTTGTCATCCTTGCATACTATAGTTCATCACGAAGTTCTACTAACTTGGTGATGGTGACTAAAAATTCATCAATCACTATCTTATCTGGAAGATTAACTCCCACTTGATTCAAGCGATTGAAGTACCCGGACAATCTGAGCACATGCTCACTAGTTGGCGATTCTCCTCCATCTTTTAGCTATAGAACTTGTTGGAGACTTCATATCTCTCAACTCGGGTATTTGCTTGAAATATTAACTTCAATTCTGGAACATCTCATATGGTCCATGATGTTCAAAACATCTTTGAAGTCGATTCTAAGCCATAAAGCATGGTGCACAAAACTATCAAGTAGTCATCATATTGAGCTAATAGCGTTCATAACGTCGCATCTGCTCCTGCAATAGGTCTATCACCTAGCGGTGCATTAAGGACATAATTCTTACGTGCAGCAATGAGGATAAACCTCCGATCACGGATCAAATCCGCATCATTGCTACTAACATTTTTCAACACAATTTTCTCTAGGAACATATCAAAATAAACATATGAAAGCAACAACGCAAGCTATTGATCTTACAACATAATTTGCAAAATACTACCAGGACTAAGTTCATGATAAATTTAAGTTCAATTAATCATATTACTTAAGAACTCCCACTTAGATAGACATCTCTCTAGTCATCTAAGTGATCCGTGATCAAATCAACTAAACCATAACCGATCATCACGTGAGATGGAGTAGTTTTCAATGGTGAACATCTTATGTTGATCATATCTACTATATGATTCACGCTCGACCTTTCGGTCTCCGTGTTCCGAGGCCATATCTGCATATGCTAGGCTCGTCAAGTATAACCCGAGTATTCTGCGTGTGCAAAACTGGCTTGCACCCATTGTAGATGGACGTAGAGCTTATCACACCCGATCATCACGTGGTGTGCAGGCACGACGAACTTTGCAGCGGTGCATACTCGGGAGAACACTTCTTGATAATTTAGTGAGAGATCATCTTATAATGCTACCGTCAATCAAAGCAAGATAAGATGCATAAAGGATAAACATCACATGCAAATCAATATAAGTGATATGATATGGTCATCATCATCTTGTGCCGTGATCTTCATCTCCGCAGCACCACCATGATCACCATCGTCACCGGTAGCGACACCTTGATCTCCATCGTAGCATCGTTGTCGTCTCGCCAATCTTATGCTTCTCGACTATCGCTACAGCTTAGTGATAAAGTAAAGCATTACGAAGTGATGCATTGCATACAATAAGCGACAACCATATGGCTCCAGCCGATTGCCGATAACCGGTTACAAAACATGATCATCTCATACAATAAAATATAGCATCACGTCTTGACCATATCACATCACAACATGCCCTGCAAAAACAAGTTAGGCGTCCTCTACTTTGTTGTTGCAAATTTTACGTGGCTGCTACGGGCTTAAGCAAGAACCAGTCTCACCTCGCATCAAAACCACAGCGATATTTCGTCAAATAGACTCGTTTAACCTTCTCAAGGACGGGCGTAGCCTTTTCAGTTCAACTAAAGTGAGAGAGCAGGCACCCACAGTCACCTTTAAGCAGCGAGTGCTCGTGGCGGTGAAACCAGTCTCGCGTAAGCGTCTGGCGTAATGTCGGTCAGGGCGCTTCATCTCACAATACCGCTGAACAAAGTATGACATCTTTGGTAGGTAGTATGACTTGTATAGCCCACAACTCACTTGTGTTCTACTCGTGCAAAACATCAAACCATAAAAACCTAGGCTCGGATGCCCTTTGTTGGGGAGCGTAGTAATTTCAAAAATTTTCCTCGCTACGCAAGATCATGGTGATGTATAGCGAGAGGAGAGTGTTGTCTACATACCCTTGTAGACCCGAAGCGGGCGATCTGGCGTAGAGGAAGTAGTCGTCGTTCTCCTCGCGATCCGACCGATCCGGCGCCGTTACTCCGGCGCCCCGAGTTCTTGACACACGTACAGCTCGATGGCGTCCCTCGTACTCGATCCAGCCGAGTGTCGAGGAGAGTTTCGTCGGCCTGACGGCGTGGTGGCGATCTTGATGTTTCACGGCGCGAGGCTTCGCCTAAGCAGCGACGATATGACCGAGGTGGAATATGGTGGAGGGGCACGCACTGCGGCTAAGGAGCGATCCGTAGATCAAACTTGTGTCTCTTGTGTGTCTAGAGGTGCCCCCTGCCCCGTATATAAAGGAGCAGGGGGGTGCGGCCGGCCTAGTAGAGGCGCGCGCCAGGGGTGTCCTACTCCCAGGGAGTAGGACTCCCTCCTTCCTTGTTGGAGTAGGAGAAGGGGAAAGGGGGAGAGGAGGAAGGAAAGGGGCTGCACCCTTGTCCAATTCGGACTAGAGGGGCTGCGCCCTTCTTCCTTTGGCCTCTTTCTCTTATTCCCATATATGGCCCAATAAGGCCCATATACTCCCGGCGAATTCCGTAACTCTCCGGTACTCGAAAAATACCGAATGACTCGGAACCTTTCCGAACTCGAATATAGTCGTCCAATATATCGATCTTTACGTCTCGACCATTTGAGACTCCTCGTCATGTCCCGATCTCATCCGGGACTCGAACTCCTTGGTACATCAAAACTCATAAACTCATAATATAAGCATCATGAAACCTTAAGCGTGCGGACCCTACGGTTCGAGAACAATGTAGACATGACCTAGAACTATTCTCGGTCAATAACCAATAGCGGGACCTGGATGCCCATATTGGTTCCTACATATTCTCTGAAGATCTTTATCGGTCGGACCGCATAACAACATCGTTGTTCCTTTGTCATCGGTATGTTACTTGCGAGATTCGATCGTCGGTATCAATACCTAGTTCAATCTCGTTACCGGCAAGTCTCTTTACTCGTTCCGTAATACATCATCTCACAACTAACTCATTAGTTGTAGTGCTTGCAAGGCTTAAGTGATGTGCATTACCGAGAGGGCCAGAGATACCTCTCAGACAATCGGAGTGACAAAACCTAATCTCGAAATCGCCAACCCAACATTTGCCTTTGGAGACACCTGTAGTACTCCTTTATAATCACCCGATTCGTTGTGGCGTTTGGTAGCACCAAAGTGTTCCTCCGATAGCAGGAGTTGCATAATCTCATAGTTATAGGAACATGTATAAGTCATGGATAAAAGCGGTAGCAACATACTAAGCGATCGTGTGCTAAGCTAATGGAATGGGTCATGTCAATCAGATCATTCAACTAATGATGTGACCTTGTTAATCAAATAACAACTCTTTGTTCATGGTTAGGAAACATAACCATCTTTGATTAACAAGCTAGTCAAATAGAGGCATACTAGTGACACTCTGTTTGTCTATATATTCACACATGTATTATGTTTCGGTTAATACAATTCTAGCATGAATAATAAACATTTATCATGATATGAGGAAATATATAATAACTTTATTATTGCCTCTAGGGCATATTTCCTTTGTCTACATAGTTCTCGAACCCATAGGGTCCGCGACGCTTAAGGTTTTGATGAGCGGTTATATTATGAGTTTATGAGTTTTGATGTACCGAAGGAGTTCGGAGTCCCGGATAAGATCGGGACATGATGAGAGTCTCGAAATGGTCGAGACATAAAGATCGATATATTGGATGACTATATTCGGAGTTCGAAAGGTTCCGTGATTCGGTATTTTCAGATGCCGAGAGTTACGGGAATTCGCCGGGAGTATATGGGCCTTATTGGGCCATACGGGATTAGAAGGAGAGGCCGAAGGAAGGAGGCCGCAGCCCCCTCCAGTCCGAATGGACAAGGGTGCGGCCCCTTTCCTTCCTCCTCTCCCCTCTTTCCCCTTCTCCTACTCCAACAAGGAAGGAGGGAGTCCTACTCGGTGGGAGTAGGACTCCCATGGCGCGCCTCTCCTAGGGCCGCCCCCTCCCCTTGCTCCTTTATATCGGGGCGGGGGCACCCATGACACACAAGTTGATCTGGATCGTTCCTTAGCCGTGTGCGGTGCCCCTTCCACCATATTCCACCTCGGTCATATCGTCAGCAGAGTTTAGGCGAAGCCCTCGCCGATAGAACATCATGATCGCTACCACGCCGTCATGTCGACGGAACTCATCTCGGAGCTCGGCTGGATCGGAGGCGGAGATCGATCTCATCGAATCGAGCGTGTCTTTGAACTCGGAGGCTCCGTGACGTTCGGTGCTTGGATCGGTCGGATCGTGAAGACGACGACTACATCAACTGCGTTGTGCTAACGCTTCGCCACGGTCTCACGAGGTACATGGACGAACACTCTCCTCTCGTTGTGTACCATCACCATGATCTTGCGTGTGCGAGGACTTTTTTGAAATTACTATGTTCCCCAACAGTGGCATCCGAGCCTAGGTTTTATGCGCTGATGTTATATGCACGAGTAGAACACAAGTGTGTTGTGGGCGATAAAGTCATACCGCTTACCAAAGATGTCATACTTTCGGTCGTTCGGTATTGTGAGATGAAGTGGCTCGGACCGACATTACGCCAGACGCTTACGCCGAGACTGGTTTCACCGCTCACAGTACTCGCGGCTTAAAGGTGGCTGGCGGTGTCTGCTCTCTCACTTTAGCTGAATCGAGTGTGGCTACGCCGGTCCTTGCGAAGGTTAAAACAGCACTAACTTGACAAACTATCGTTGTGGTTTTGATGCGTAGGTAAGAACGGTTCTTGCTAAGCCCATAGCAGCCACGTAAAACTTGCAACAACAAAGTAGAGGACGCCTAACTTGTTTTGCAGGGCATGTTGTGATATGATATGGTCAAGACGTGATGCTATATTTTATTGTATGAGATGATCATGATTTGTAACCGAAGTTATCGGCAATGGCAGGAGCCATATGGTTGTCGCTTTATTGTATGAAATGCAAGCATCTGTAATTGCTTTACTTTATCACTAAGCGTAGCGATAGTCGTGAGAAGCAATAGATGGCGAACGACAACGATGCTACGGTGAAGATCAAGGTGTCGCCCGGTGACGATGGTGATCACGATGGTGCTTTCGGAGATGGAGATCACAAGCACAAGATGATGATGGCCATATCATATCACTTATATTGATTGCATGTGATGTTTATCCTTTATGCATCTTATCTTGCTTTGATTGACGGTAGCATTTTAAGATGATCTCTCACTAAAATTATCAAGAAGTGTTCCCCCGAGTATGCACCGTTGCCAAAGTTCGTCGTGCCCGAGACACCGCGTGATGATCGGGTGTGATAAGCTCTCTACGTCCATCTACAACGGTGCAAGCCAGTTTTGCACACGCAGAATACTCAGATAAACTTGCGAGCCTAGCATATGCGAGATATGGCCTCGAACACGGAGACCGAAAGGTCGAGCGTGAATCATATAGTAGATAAGATCAACATAAATATGTTCACCATTGAAAACTACTCCATCTCACGTGATGATCGGTTATGGTTTAGTTGATTTGGATCACGTAATCACTTAGATGACTAGAGAGATGTCTGTCTAACTGGGAGTTCTTGAGTAATATGATTAATTGAATTTAAATTTATCATGAACTTAGTCCTGGTAGTGTTTTGCAAATTATGTTGTAGATCAATAGCTCGCGTTGTTGCTTTCATATGTTTATTTTGATATGTTCCTAGAGAAAACTGTGTTGAAAAATGTTAGTAGCAATGATGCGGATTGGATCCGTGATCTAAAGTTTATCCTCATTGCTGCGCAGAAGAATTATGTCCTTGATGCACCGCTAGGTGACAAACCTATTGCAGGAGCAGATGCAGACGTTATGAACGTTTGGTTAGCTCAATATGATGACTACTTGATAGTTTAGTGCACCATGCTTAACGGCTTAGAATCGGGACTTGAAAGACGTTTTGAACATCATGGACCATATGAGATGTTCCAGGAATTGAAGTTAATATTTCAAACAAATACCCGAGTTGAGAGATATGAAGTCTCCAACAAGTTCTATAGCTAAAAAGATGTAGGAGAATCGCTCAACTAGTGAGCATGTGCTCAGATTGTCTAGGTACTTCAATCGCTTGAATCAAGTGGGAGTTAATCTTCTAGATAAGATAGTGATTGACAGAATTCTCTAGTCACCATCACTAAGTTACTAGAACTTCGTGATGAACTATAGTATGCAAGGGATAACGAAAACTATTCGAGCTCTTCGTGATGTTGAAATCGATTTAAGGTAGAAATCAAGAAAGAGCATCAAGTGTTGATGATTGACAAGAGCACTAGTTTCAAGAAAAGGGCAAAGGAAAGAAAGAGAAACTTCAAGTAGAATGGCAAAAAAGTTGTCACTCCGTGAAGAAGACCAAAGCTGGACCAAAGCTCTGAAAGTGAGTGCTTACCTTTGCAAAGGAAATGGTCATCGAAGCGGAAATGCCTTGAACATTTGGTGGATAATAAGGATGGCAAAGTGAACAAGGGTATATTTGATATACAGGTTATTGATATGTGCCTTACTAGTGTTTATAGTAGCCCCTGAGTATTTGATACTTGTTCGGTTGCTAAGATTAGTAACTCGAAACAGGAGTTGCACAATAAACAGAGACTAGTTGAAGGGGAAGTGACGATGAGTGTTGGAAATAGTTCCAAGATTGATATGATCATCATCGCACACTCCCTAAACTTTCGAGATAAGTGTTAAACCTAAATAAATGTTATTTAGCGTTTGCGTTGAGCATGAATATGATTTGATCATGTTTATTGCAATACGGTTATTCATTTAATCAGAGAATAATTGTTGTTCTGTTTACATGAATAAAACCTTTAATGGTCATACACCCAATGAAAATAGTTTGTTGGATCTCGATCGTAGTGATACACATATTCATAATATTGATGCCAAAAGATGCAAAGTTAATAATGATAGTGCAACTTATTTGTGGTACTCGCCGTTTGGGTCATATCTGTAAAGCGCATGAAGAAACTCCATAAAGATGGATTTTCGAATCACTTGGTTATGGATCATTTGATGCTTGTGAACCGTGCCTTTTGGGCAAGATGACTAAAACTCCGTTCTCGGAACAATGGAACAAGCTCTGACTTATTGGAAATAATACATACCGATGTATGCGATCCAATGAGTGTTGATGCTCGTGGCAAGTATCGTTATTTTCTGACCTTCACAAGATGATGTGAGCAGATATGGGTATATCTACTTGATGAAACATAAGTCTGAAATAGTTGAAAGGTTCAAAAGAATTTCAGAGTGAAGTGGAAAAATCATCGTAACAAGAAAATAAAGTTTCTGCGATCGATCGCTGAGACTAATATTTGAGTTACGAGTTTGGTCTTCAATTAAAACAATGTGGAATAGTTTCACGACACGCCACCGAACACCACAATGTTATGGTGTGTCCAAATGTCGTGAATCGCACTTTATTGGATATGGTGCGATCTATGATGTCTCTTATTGATTTACCATTGTCGTTTTGGGGTTATGCATTAGAGATAGCTGCATTCACGTAAAAGGGCACCATCTAAACTGCTGAGACGCCACCATATGAACTGTGGTTTAGCAAGAAACCCAAGTTGTCGTTTCTTAAAGTTTGGGGCTACGATGCTTATGTGGAAAAGCTTTATCCTGATAAGCTCAAACCCAAATCGGAGAAGTGCATCTTCATAGAATACCCAAAGGTAACTATTGGTTACACCTTCTATCACAGATCCAAAGGCAAATCATTCGTTGCTAAGAATGGATCCTTTCTAGAGAAGGAGTTTCTCTCAAAAGAAGTGAGTGGGAGGAAAGTAGAACTTGATGAGATAACTGTATCTACTCCCTTATAGGAAAGTAGTTCATCACGAGAACCAGTTCCTGTGACGACTACACCAATTAGTGAGGAAGCTAATGATATTGATCATGAAACTTCAGATCAAGTTTCTGCTGAACCTCGTAGGTCTACCAGAGTAAGATCCGCACCAGAGTGGTACGGTAATCCTATTCTGGAAGTGATGTTACTTGACCATGATGAACCTACGAACTCTGAGGAAGCGATGATGAGCCCAGATTCCGCAAAATGGCTAGAGGCCATGAAATCTGAGATGGGATCCATGTATGAAAACAAAGTATGGACTTTGGTTGATGAGGAGTCTGGACTGGGGGTATCCGGACGTGGGACTATCAATATCCGCCGGACTCCTGGATCACGAAGATAGAAGATTGAAGACTCCGGCTCGTGTCAGGAAGGTACTTTCCTTGGCGTGGAAGGCAAGCTTGGTGATACGGATATGTAGATCTCCTACCATTGTAACCGACTCTGTGTAACCCTAGCCTCTCCGGTGTCTATAAACGGAGGGCCTTAGTCCGTAGGACACAACATTACATCTCAACAATCATACCATAGGCTAGCTTCTAGGGTTTAGCATCCTTGATCTCGTGGTAGATCTACTCTTGTACTACCCATATCATCAATATTAATCAAGCAGAAGTAGGGTTTTACCTCCATCGAGAGGGCCCGAACCTAGGTAAAAACATTGTGTCCCTCGTCTCTTGTTACCATCCGCCTAGACGCACAGTTCGGGACCCCCTACCCGAGATCCGCCGGCTTTGACACCGACATTGGTGCTTTCATTGAGAGTTCCTCTGTGTTGTCACCGATAGGCTCGATGGCATCTTCAACCATCGACGCTGTCCAGGGTGAGACTTTTCTCCCCGGACAGATCTTCATATTCGGCGGCTTTGCTCTACGGGCCAATTCTCTTGGCCATCTGGAGCAGATCGAAAGCTACGCCCCTGGCCGTCAGGTCAGATTTGGAAGCTTGAACTTCACGGCCGATGACCGTGGAGATTTGATCTTCGACGGACTCAAGCCACAGCCAAGCGCGCCGCACTGTGACGATGGGCATGATCTAGCTCTGCCGCCGGACGGTGCTTTGGAGGCAAGATTCGACCCGCTCGGCTACTAGGCCGAGCCGATTTCCCGTGACGGGGCGGTGGATAGACGCCACAGGGGGCTTCAACATCTGGCGATGGGCGAATACCAATCTCGTCCCTGCGAAACTTCGTGATCCCGAGCGCGGACTCCTCGCGGACTCCAAGCCTCCGCGCCAATGCCAATTAAACCGGATTAGGCGCGGTTATGGAATTCACCGCGGACATCTTCAAAGACTCGCCTTTGGCGATATCCTGAATTCTCTCAAGCATCTCTCGCTATCAGAGAATCTGGCGAACTATGGCCAGGCGGTTGGAGTTCAGACGGCGAAAATCATTGAGCCCACCCACCTCCCACTTTGTAGCCATCGCCGAGGATCTAACCGACATGCTAGACTCGCCTCGATGACATCGGCGCATCTGGGAGGCGATCAGACCCAAGCGCCCGAGTGGCTTTGGAAGGCCACCTCGTCATATAGCGTCTACATGGTGGATACCCCAAAGAAGGGATGGCGAAAAAAGCAGCGGAGGAAGATTCTCTAAAGAAACAGCCTAAACGCCCGATGTCGTGGCGCCGCTAAAACCCGCCACAACAAGAATGAAGATTCCGCACAGAAATAACAATACCCCGAGAGTGCCGAAGACAAACCCCTCCAAAGAAGACTCGGTAGCAGGAGGATCGAAGCAAGCCCTCACGAAAGGGCGGCAGAAGAAAAGGTCGAGGATCACAACTATATACCTCCCTCCGAAGGTAAACAAGCCCCAATGACGACGAACTCGAGGAGCCGTTGAACAAGAGGTTTTCAAGCGCAGGCTCATCGCTACTGACAAGCTCAAGAAAGAAAAACGGAAGCTCAACACAGTGGAAGGCAGCATCCGAATGAGATGGAGCAAAGTACTCAAGACCGCAGATAAACACGACAACAGCCACCAATCGAAGAGCTACCCAAAGCGCAAGCTGCTCCCAGAGTTCGACAAGGAGGCCATAAAGCCCCCACCATCCAATGGCCCAGCCAGGTCCATCTACGGACCCAAAAAGACAGCCCCAATAAGCAAAGGAACACGTCAAGTGTCCAACGATAGCGACACATAGAAGTACAGGGGCGCCGCACACCCACTATGCTTCACCAACGAGGTGCCGGATCATGAATTCCCAGCAGGGTTTAAACCCATAAACATAGAAGCTTATGATGGAACAACAGACCCTGGAGTCTGGATAGAAGACTATATACTGCATATACATATAGCCAGAGGAGATGATCTCCACGCCATAAAATATCTACCCCTCAAGCTTAAAGGGCCAGCCGATCATTGGCTCAAAAGCCTCCCGAGAAAATCTTGTTGGAAGTTGGGAAGAGCTCGAGGAAGTTTAGAGCAAATTTTCAAGGGACTTATGTCCGGCCTCCGGATCTGAGATGACCTAAGTCACATAACTCAACAGCCCGGAGAGTCATGAAATGCAGAACAGGTTCCTTACCAAAAGAACCAAATAGTCGATTGTCCAGGACGCCAAGCCTTAGCAGCTTTTAAGCACAATGTCCGAGACGAATGGCTCGCCAGACACCTCGGTCAAGAGAAACCGAGGACAATGACCGTGATTAACAAGCCTCATGACCCGCTTACGTGTAGAGGAGAGGATAGGTGGCTGGCAAGATCGACACCGACCCAAGTACATCCGAGATAAGAGATGGAAATGGAAAATTACAGTAGCGAGAAAAGAGTAGCGCCGAATAAAGAGAAAAGCCCAAAGAGCACGGCGATCAGCGCGGATTTAAAAGCTCACGCCAAATAGTAAAACTCAGCCACTCAAGGATGACAGCGAAACTGTCTAACCTACACAAAATTTTGGGTCGGATATGTCAAATCCAGAGTACCCCCGGAAGGCCCGCAAATCACACCCACAGGGATTGTTGGGTTTTCAAACAGTCCGACCGACTAAACGCCGAACACAAGGGGCTCGACACGTCAGCTTAAGAAGATAAACCCGCCACCGTGGCACCGAAAACAAAAGAATTTCCCACAAGTGGTTAAACTCACTTCATGTGAGGACACGGAAAAACAGTCGCGCACTTTCTAAAAGAGCTTCGCACGGTCCAGCCCAACAAACTATAGAGATTGGATATCAAAACCAATCACTTTCGACCACCGATTATTCCGAAGCGTTCAAACGCGGAAGGACTCCCCGATTTTGAATCCGATCATAGACGGATTGCAATTCACAAACGCCCTAATG
The DNA here is from genome assembly GCA_021437245.1 of Aegilops speltoides. Taxonomy (NCBI): domain Eukaryota; kingdom Viridiplantae; phylum Streptophyta; class Magnoliopsida; order Poales; family Poaceae; genus Aegilops; species Aegilops speltoides. The sequence goes on from JAHHZJ010002505.1 coordinate 32,276, forward strand.
GACGGAGGCAGTGACTTAAACCTGCTATATTCAAACACAATACGTCGAATGGGGATAGACCCTACCAAAATTCGACACAGCCGCACTTCCTTCAAAGGAGTGACGCCAGGCCCTTACGCCAAGTGCACAGGCTCGATATTACTCGAAGTCGTGTTCGGATCGCCGAACAACTTTCGACGCGAAAAGTTAATTTTCCATATCGTCCCATTCAAAAGTTAATATCAAGCACTATTGGGACGAAAGGCTTTTGTCCGCTTCAACGCTATACCACATTACGCGTCTCTTACACTTAAGATGCCAGTCCACATGGCGCCATTTCATCGCGCTGGTCATTTAAAGACCCCGGACTCGGATAGACGAATCCGGACTCAAAGAGGCTAGGGCTCCCTAGCCGCATACCTCTCACAAGGGGCTGCAAGACAACTAACCGCGTTTCATATAAACCTAGCTTTAATTATTTACACTTATTCTTTTGCATATTTTTCGCACAAACTGTTTCTAAAACTAAAGTGTTCCTCTCTTTCTACAGATGAACAACGTATGCATTGGCCCGTGATAACGGCGAACGGAGACACATGCGCAGACGTGCGCAGAGGGACCCGCCGCAAGGATTCTTTTCAGATTAAGACCCTACGTGAGACCTTTTTATTACTATCTCTTGTTGTTAAATCTCCTCGGCTTCTTCCTATAGCCTAAGGCGAAGCTCGACGCTTTGGCATCGGGCGTCGAAGACAATGCCCGCACACGGACACAAGGGGCTTAGGCATAATTCTGCCCGTTATCATAAAGTCCAACACCTTCGAGTGTTCGGCGCCTCAAGTTGGGCATTATATGCATCAGCTCGAATCATGTCTTTGGTCAAATGTTGGGTTTGCCCGGCTCGTGTTTTGCTGCTTTACGCTCAGATCATCCCGCTAACGCGCACCGGAGAACTATCTGCGATTGTGCCCGGTTCGGCTGGGCGAGCACCTTAGTAGAGAAAGCCGAAAACTGACTGTCATGATATAGCGAGAGTCTGGTCAGCCACTTGATCGACTACCGGAATGTTTAGAATTCCCCGCCTTGACGAAGGACCACTTCCCGGCCAGGCACATACGCACCCCGAATCCGGAGATGTGCGGTGTCATTAGGGGCTATATCGTAGCCCCACCCTCGAGCTCCATTGGCTAAGTGAAAGAAATAAAGCACCATAGTCCGGATTGCCTCGTTCGCCACGCTACCACCTCCTTATAACAGACCGAGACGCCGGATTAAAGTGTGAAAAGCGTTATTTTGCGAACACCCCAGCACCTTGTGCAAGGGGTTGAAGTCAAGATCGTGATCTTTCGTGTTATACACAAGTATACATAACGGTTCAGACAGAGAAGTTTTACTACTTGGAAGCACAAGTATAAAAGGCATTCATACTATAATCATTAATTTATAAGGTATAGCGCTCATTTGAACGTTACATTCTTTGAGCACCTGCGCCTTACTTTACTGAGCACCACGCATGACTTCTCCGGTAGTGCTCGGCAGGAGCGGCTTCCATCCGGACCTGGCAACAACAATGTGGCATCCATCTCCGGATAATGCACCTTCACACGAGCAAGAGCCATCGCGCGCCCTCGATGCAGCCGACCGCTTCATCTCCCTTATATGCGGCACCACACCAAGGAATTGCTGCAATAAGCCAAAGTAGCTCGTCGCCTTGGATCTTTCTCGCCGATATGGGCCACGATGTCACCATGGCGGTCCGGACAGTCTATTCAGTTCGCCCATTCGCCAACCTGTCCTACAGAGGAAGAGCGCGATCCGGCTGTGGAATGGAGACCAATACAACTCTTCCGCCTCGTGATCCCCTTTGGCTCGGAAGTGTTTAACAAGATCGGCCGCTTTTCGCAGCCAAATCCATGTACGGATCCTCCGAACTCCACGGCCGCCAAATTGAGCGACTTGGCATCCATAAATCGGGCGACGATAAGAAAAGGCTTGCCAGCCACGATTTCTCGGCTTGGTGCAGCTCCTCCTTCATAGCCCGTGATTGCAGGCGGGCATCCTTGGCTTCGGCGGTGGCCTTCTTTAGGTCTTCCCGCTCCTGGTGGCGCTCCTTTTCAAGAGCATCGCCACGGTCGGTACCACCTTTAATTTCTTGGCCATTGCCACCTCCGCCTCGCTTAGGCAAAGGCGCGGCCTTTTCGACCTTCAACTCTTCGCCGCCCTCACGGCAGCCAAGATCACTCCTTCGGCTTGCTCCTTAGCCCGAGCAAGCTCGGCCAAACTCTCCACAGAAGAAAGATGTCTCAGATAAACAGCATATAACTTATCAGAGGAGGGCTTTAACCCACTCAATAAAGCGGCTGCGGAGAATTTATTTACCTTGCGACTCGTCAAGTCGCCGATTGACAAGTGCGATATCAACATCTACCATGTCCAGTTGTCGACTCGATTCAAGAATCGATCATCCGCTGGCCGGACTATCCGCCACCAGACGTAACGACGGTATTCATTACCTGAGATGTTTAGATTTTCGATCCTCGGCACGCTGTCTTCTCCGACAACCCACCGAGTCTCAGGGGCTACTATCTATACAGGGCGCATTTTTTATATGCACAACTGTTAAAAAACAAAGGGGTGCGCCATTTTCGCATACCTCAAATCCCGCCAGCAAGCTCATGGCAGCATCACGCAATCCGCTTTTAGCGGACGAAATCCTTCCAACCACCATACGCATTAACGCACGGTGATCTTCTGAAATGGACGCCCTCTGAAGCAAACTCTTTAGCTCTCCCGGCCGGACTCTGGTGGGTGTTGAACTCTTTGGCCCCTCTGGACTCGGGAACGCCCTCCGTGACAACACTTCGGGCTCGCCTGCCTCATCTGGCGGCGCGGCAGACGGAGGCGTATCGCTCTCCATCATCTCCGAAAGAAGATCCCCCGAGGTATAAATATTTCGAACTGCCTCATCTGAGACGGCTGCAGATCCGAACTGCGATATAAATATTTCGGTTACCTACAGAAGCATAAACGAAGGTACTTCCTTATTAAAACTTCCTCTTTCATACTCACGGCTCGTTGGAGGGCTGGTCCTTGGGCGATGATTGCGCGTCCGGATTCTCTCCGGACGCCGGACCCCTCGGCGGAGATTTCATCCCGCGCTTAGGGGCTTTGACCTCCGGATCTTCGGAGGCGGTCCTCTTCTCTCTACGAAGGGAAGGATCCTTGGCTCCCTCCTCTTCAGTCGCCTCTTTGGACGAAGAATTAGCTCCTTTATCTCCCCGTCCGCCCCTCGTGGGCGCAACCTCCAACATTCGACCAGCACGGGCTCCAAGGCGGTCTCTCGGGGGGGGGCCGACACCTTATCAGCCTTGATTGCACCACCCATTCCTGTAAAGAATAAAGGGTCGAGACGATCTTTTGAAAGGCATACAAATAGAATGTCCGGCTTTGAGCTATTTACTCGAGTATGCGGGCGATCGCGCTTAGTCCCGCATCTCGGCCAAATCCGGACACGCCACTGCGGTCAGAAGAACAGCTCGTACATCTCCGAGGGTGTCGCACCCATGAAATGCTGGAGGATACGAGGTCCCTTCGGATTGAACTCCCATAAACGGAGAGGACGACGTTTGTAGGGTAGGAGGTGCCTAGTTAGCATGACCGGCATCACCTTGACCAGGTCAATCTCCTTGTTTGGAGGTCTCGAATCCGCCTCAGAGCTGGCACGCCCTGACGGCCCCAGTTGAGCCCTTGGTTGACCCACGACATCGGCCGCCGTGGAGGTCCCGGCGGAAAGAGGGCGGCGGCTTTTGCTTGTCGCCCCTAGAACGGTGATGTAAAACCACTCCTGCTGCCACAATCTCTGTTCCTCTTGCAAGGAACCTTCGAGCCACGGGCGCCGACCTTCTCGCTATGGTCGCCCGCCACACTCCGCTTGGCGCCCCGATCATCTTCGCTCCACCTTGAATGTTTTCAGCCACAGCCAAAGTGGGGATGACGCGGAGGAAGGCTTCGCAGACAATGATGAATGCGAGATATGGAGGATGGACTCTGAGCCAAGTCGTGGAAGTCCAGCCCGTAGTAGAACAGAGCCCCTCACAAAAGGATCCGCTGGAAGCCTAATCCCGACGGAGGTGAGATGTGAAACGACGATTCGCCGGGCTCGGGTTGGCACGGCCTGCCCCGGGCAGGTAACTCAGGCGAAACTTCAGAGGCAGTGTACTTGGCCTCACGCAGCTTCATTATGTCCTCCTCCGTGACGGAGGAGGGCATCCACCGCCCCGGAGGTCGGAGCCGACATTGTTGTGGATCCGGCGCCAACTGAGGCTCTAGGTGTTGGAACTGGGAGCAGAGGAAAGATTCGATGCGAGGTTGAAAGACAAGGACAGGACTTGGTCCTCTTATAAAGGAGGAAGAAATACCAAGGGCCGTCTCCGTGACCGTTTGGGATGCCCCTTCGATAGAGGAGGCGTGGCGACGGGAACGGTTGGGTTACCCACGCACGTATTGATGAGGATCCGGAATAAAGGGAACACGATCTCGCTCGACAGACGTGTTAAGGAAACCGCTTCGCTAAACGCGCTGAGGCGGAATAATAAAAACAACTCAAAACGAAGACTTGGCTGCGGTGTGATGTCGCGCTGCATAAATACGTCAGCAGATTGAGCTAAATGTAGTTTATTCTCTCTACGTTGGAATGTGGAATTTATTTTGCAGAGCCGGACACTATCCTGGTGTTCATTATCTTCTCCGAATTATTCAAGGAGGGGAACCCGCCTTGCAATGCCGAACATTATGCACGCCGGACTTATCGTCATTGAAGACTGGTTCAGGGGCTACTGAGGGAGTCCTGGACTAGGGGGTATCCGGACAGCCGGACTATCAATATCCGCCGGACTCCCAGACTACGAACATAGAAGATTGAAGACTCCGGCTCGTGTCCGGAAGGTACTTTCCTTGGCGTGGAAGGCAAGCTTGGTGATATGGATATGTAGATCTCCTACCATTGTAACCGACTCTGTGTAACCCTAGCCTCTCCGGTGTCTATATAAACCGGAGGGCCTTAGTCCATAGGACACAACATTACATCTCAACAATCATACCATAGGCTAGCTTCTAGGGTTTAGCCTCCTTGATCTCGTGGTAGATCGACTCTTGTACTACCCATATCATCAATATTAATCAAGCAGGACGTAGGGTTTTACCTCCATCGAGAGGGCCTGAACCTGGGTAAAAACATTGTGTCCCTCGTCTCTTGTTACCATCCGCCTAGACGCACAGTTCGGGACCCCCTACCCGCGATCCGCCGGTTTTGACACCGACAGTTGACTTGCCCAATGATCGGCAAGCCATTGAGAATAAATAGATCTTTAAGAAGAAGACTGATGCTGATGGTAATGTAACTGTCTATAAAGCTCGACTTGTTGCGAAAGGTTTTCGACAAGTTCAAGGGGTTGACTACAATGAGACTTTCTCACCCGTAGCGATGCTTAAGTCTGTCCGAATCATGTTAGCTATTGCTGCATTTCATGATTATGAAATCTGGCAAATGGATGTCAAGATTGCATTCTTGAATGGATTTCTAGAAGAAGAGTTGTATATGATGCAGCCGGAAGGTTTTGTTGATCCAAAAAGGTGCTAACAAAGTATGCAAGCTCCAGCATTCCATTTATGGACTGGTGCAAGCATCTCAGAGTTGGAATAAACACTTTGATAGTGTGATCAAAGCATATGGTTTTATACAGACTTTTGGAGAAGCCTGTATTTACAAGAAAGTGAGTGGGAGCACTACAACATTTCTGATAAGTATATGTGAATGACATATTGTTGATCGGAAATAATGTAGAATTATTCTGCAAAGCATAAAGGAGTGTTTGACATGAGTTTTTCAAAGAAAGACCTCGGTGAAGCTTCTTGCACATTGAGCATCAAGATCTATATAGATAGATCAAGACGCTTGATAAGATTTTTTCAATAAGTACATACCTTGATAAATTTTTGAAATAGTTCAAAATAGAACAGTCAAAGAAGGAGTTCTTGCCTGTGATGCAAAGGTGTGAAGTTGAGTAAGACTCAAGACCTGACCATGGCAGAAAATAGAAATAAAATGAAAAGTCATTCCCTATGCCTCAGTCATAGGTTCTATAAAGTATGTTATGCTGTGAACCAGACATATTGTATACCTTGCTCTGAGTTTGGCAAGGGAATACAATTTTGATCTAATAGTAGATCACTGGACAGCGCTCAAGAATATCCTTAGTAAGGACTAAGGAGATGTTTCTCGATTATGGAGGAGATAAAAGAGTTTGTTGTAAAAGTTACATCAGTGCAAACTTTTACACTGATCCAGATGACTCTAAGTCTCAATCTGGATACATATTGAAAGTGGGAGCAATTTGCTAGAGTAGCTCCGTGCAGAGCATTGTGGACATAGAATATTTGCAAAATACATACGGCTTTGAATGTGACAGACCCGTTGACTAAACTTCTCTCACGAGCAAAACATGATCACACCTTAGTATCTTTGGGTGTTAATCACATAAGCGATGTGAACTAGATTATTGACTCTAGTAAACCCTTTGGGTGTTGGTCACACGACGATGTGAAATATGGGTGTTAATCATATACAGATATGAATATTGGTGTTAAATCACATGGCGATGTGAACTAGATTATTGACTCTAGTGCAAGTGGGAGACTGAAGGAAATATGCCCTAGAGGCAACAATAAAGGTATTATTTATTTCCTCATATCATGATAAATGTTTATTATTCATGCTAGAATTGTATTAACCGGAAACATAATACATGTGTGAATACATAGACAAACATAGTGTCACTAGTATGCCTCTACTTGACTAGCTCGTTTATCAAAGATGGTTATGTTTCCTAGCCATGGACAAAAGAGTTGTCATTTGATTAACGGGATCACATCATTAGGAGAATGATGTGATTGACTTGACTCATTCCGTTAGCTTAGCACTTGATCGCTTAGTATGTTGCTATTGCTTTCTTCATGACTTATACATGTTCACCGTAACTATGAGATTATGCAACTCCTGTTTACGGAGGAACACTTTGGTACTACCAAACGTCACAACGTAATCGGGTGATTATAAAGGAGTACTACAGGTGTCTCCGAAGGTACATGTTGAGTTGGCGATTTCGAGATTAGGTTTTGTCACTCCGATTGTCGGAGAGGTATCTCTGGGCCCTCTCGGTAATGCACATCATTATAAGCCTTGCAAGCAATGTGACCAATGAGTTGGTTATGGGATGATGCATTACATAACGAGTAAAGAGACTTGCCGGTAACGAGATTGAACTAGGTATTGGATACCGACGATCGAATCTAGGGCAAGTAACATACTGATGACAAAGGGAACAACGTATGTTGTTACGCGGTTTGACCGACAAAGATCTTCGTAGAATATGTAGGAGCCAATATGGGCATCCAGGTCCCGCTATTGGTTATTGACCAAGAATAGTTCTAGGTCATGTCTACATAGTTCTCGAACCCGTAGGGTCCGCACGCTTAAGGTTTTGATGACAGTTATATTATGAGTTTATGAGTTTTGATGTACCGAAGGAGTTCAGAGTCCCGGATGAGATCGGGGACATGACGAGGAGTCTCAAAATGGTCGAGACGTAAAGATCGATATATTGGATGACTATATTCGGAGTTCGGAAAGGTTCCGAGTGATTCGGGTATTTTTCGGAGTACCGGAGAGTTAAGGGAATTCGCCGGGGAGTATATGGGCCTTATTGGGCCATACGGGATTAGAGGAGAGAGACCGAAAGGAAGGAGGCGCGCAGCCCCCCTCTGGTCCGAATTGGACAAGGGGTGCGGCCCCCTTTTCCTTCCTCCTCTCCCCCTCTTTCCCCCTTCTCCTACTCCAACAAGGAAGGAGGGAGTCCTACTCCCGGTGGGAGTAGGACTCCCATGGCGCTCCCCTCCTAGGCCGCCGCCTCCCCTTGCTCTTTTATATACGGGGGCAGGGGGCACCCCATGACACACAAGTTGATCTACGGATCGTTCCTTAGCCGTGTGCGGTGCCCCCTTCCACCATATTCCACCTCGGTCATATCGTCGCAGAGTTTAGGCAAAGCCCTGCGCCGGTAGAACATCATCATTGTCACCACGCCGTCGTGTTGACGGAACTCATCTCCGGAGCTCGGCTGGATCGGAGGCCGGAGATCGTCATCGAACTGAACGTGTGCTGAACTCGGAGGCTCCGTACATTCGGTGCTTGGATCAGTCGGATCGTGAAGACGTACGACTACATCAACCGCTAGCAGCTAACGCTTCGCGCCACGGTCACGAGGGTACATGGACGAACACTCTCCCCTCTCGTTGCTGTGCCATCACCATGATCTTGCGTGTGCGTAGGAATTTTTTTGAAATTACTACGTTCCCCAACACATAATGTCGCAGAAAAACTCAGAGAAAGGCGGGCAGAGCCTGCAGTAGAAGAACAACGCGAAGAAGGGATATCCATTCGGAGCCCGTTCCGAAGCGGCGGCTGAGAGTACCTTCGTGCGCGGATGCGCTCGCGTCTCCGTCGACCAGCAGAGGTAGTAATACTCCCTCAGCTCCTTTGCGGCGAGCTTGGGGGGGAGGTTGCCCGCTCCTTTCGCAGCGCCGCGAGCCGCTGCGCCTCGGTCGACTTCACGGCCTTCCCCTTGTCGGCTTTTGGAGCCATGGCGGAGGTGGTGGGGGAGATCGACGGTGTTGGTGGTGCTGGTGGCGATGGGGGGCGGAGCGGTGCTCTCTTTCAGCTTCGGGAAGAAGGGGGGAGCGGCGGAGGTTTCTGAGATTGGAATAGCAACCGGCGAGATGGGCGAACTGCCCCTGTTTCCCCTGCTTATAAAGAGGGAGGGGGCGGACGTCCCGTCTTTCCGAATAAAGAAACCACCCACGATCTCTCCCACGATGCCGCATTCGACGCGTGCCGTTCGGTGAGGGCGCGGTGGATACGGAGTAAGATACGGCGTAACCCAGGCCGCGCGTGCCCGTGCCCTGCTTTGGGCCTGGTCCAACAGCGCTCGGCACCGTGTGTGGCCAGGTCCGGGGGCTCCTGTCGGTGTACTAGAGTAGGGGTACCCTAGTATCCCAAACTTGTGCACGGGCAGTCGCAGCGCCCCGCGGCAAGGCATGCCGGGTGACCGCCAAGGTCCTCCGTGGTTCCGTTGGAGCCATTCACGAACAAAGTATTCAAGCCAAGGAGACACCCCGGCAAGAGGAGCTTGCCGGGAAGGCCAACCAAGGCATCTCAAGGAACTTGCCGCGACGCGCCACGCGTCCCGGCGAGGCCCGGTGAGCGATAAGCTTCCGGACGCGACAAGACAACGACCGCGGCCAGTTACCACTCTGTACCCGCGCTCTAGCACATCCACCAACGTGTCGCCCTGGGACCTTTCCAGGCGCGCGTGGCAAGAGGCTGTGCAGCCAGCGGTGCGCGGTGGCAAGCGGCGCTGACAAGATTACCATCGTGGCAAGTGGTGGCGTCCCTGACGGTCCCTTTTTGCACTGTTTGGGCGACGCAGACGGGCATTTAATGCCTTTGTCCCCTGCCGTCAGGGTTAGGTATGGTACACTGTACAGGTAGTTGTACCAACCGCAACACCTTTTCCATGTTTTCCCTTGTCTACGTTGCCACCTGTCGGTGACCCCTTGAGCATATAAAAGGAGGCCCATGTGCAACGTAGAGAGGGGTTCGAAGGCAGAAAAAACACTCATGCTCGGTCTCTTTAGCAGCTAGTGTGTACTGTAGCACTCAACGCTCCCGAGCAAGAACTCAATACACTCAGACATGCAGCAGTAGGAGTATTTTCTCTCCGGAGAGCTCCGAAGCTGGGTAAACTGCTCGTGTGTTTCGCCTCGGTCCGCTCTTCACGCGACCTCCGCCCCCCGCCGAACCGAAAGGGGCTCGGTCCGCCGGTCCCATAGGTGTTCGTGGATTAGTTTCCCCGACATCTACGCGCCTAACAGTGGGAAGTAAACCATGTACTTACGCTAGGGGCTGCGCTGGGGGCTGCTTTGGGGAATAGTTGCCGGGTCCGGCAAGGTGGTCTTGGACACATCTCCTACTGTCGCGGTGGGTTCGTCCTCGATGACAATCACCGGGACCTTGGCTCTCTTCGCCACTCTCTGGGCCAGAGTCCTGAAAAGTAATGGGTTCGGAGTAAAGCAAATCAGATACAAGACAAAACAGCAAGAATTGAAGAACTACAAGTACAGCAAAGAATCTTACTCTTCTTCTTCCTGTTGTTCCGCCGCCGGTTTTTCTTTGTCGGGGCAGCATCCTCGCTATCAGATCCTCCCTTCAGATTCTCTCCGGGAGTTTCTCCTTCCTCAAGACGTGCACACTTGTCGGCCAGGGCATATAGCTCACTGACGTCTCTGATCTTGCACATCGCCATCTCCTCCCGCATCCTGCGGTTTCGCACTTTCTGATGGAACGCGCTGATCACCGTGGCAGGGTGGACATCTGGGATGTTGTGCTGTACGCGGCTGAATCTCTGAATGTATTTGCACAGGGGCTCTCCTTCCTTCTGGGCGAGCAGATGAAGGTCGCTCTCTTGGCCATGAGGCTTGTGGCCGCCTGTAAAGGCGCCGACAAACTGATGGCATAGGTCTGCCCAGGAGGATATGGAGTTGTCCGGCAAGTGCATGAGCCAGGACCTGACATTGGGCTTGAGCACCAGCGGGAAGTAGTTGGCAAGGATCTTGTCGTCCCGCCCCCCGGCAGCTTGCACCGCGATGGTGTAGATGCTGAGGAACTCCGACGGATGCGACTTGCCGTCGTACTTCTCTGGTACGTCTGGCTTGAAATTCTTCGTGCTGGGCCACTGGACTTGCCGCAACTCACGAGTGAACGCAGGGCAACCTACCGCGTACGGCAAGTCGCCTGGTTCCCCTGGTGCATGCATGTCGACAGAGGGCCCAGCGCGCTGGTCCGATTGACGCCGCGCTTCTCTTCGGCGCTCGATGCTAGTACGAGCGTCTTCTTGCTGTCGTTCGTGAGGAACTTGGCACTGATCGGGACGAGCTTGTGGACCTGATGATGCGGTGGAGTCGCTGTCGAGGTAGATCCGGCGAGTTGGCGATCTTGGCCTTCGGGGCGAAGAGTGCACGGTGGTTGCACCCCCACCGGTTTTGTCACCATCGGCTCATGCCTGGCAGTCCTGCCGCGGCTGCGAGGTACTCGGCTGCCGTGGAGTGTAGCCATTGGTGAAGCCGATGAGACTCTGAATGGTGGCCCTCCATTCGTCGATCTTGTCTCGCCGTTGAGGGTAATCCAGAGCAGATTGAGCTCGCGCCAAAGCTTCGCTGGAGTGGTGGGTGGCGATGGCGAGCGGTGAGAGGCGGATATGCTCGGACTTCTAACTATGTTAGAAGGAGCAGATATCCGCCCAGCGATCCGTGTCTCGCTTCGTGCAAAGATGTTGGCGTGCATGCTGGTCTCGAGCACCCCGAGATCCACCGGCTCGATCTGGGTCCAACGAACGTATGGTACTGCGGGTACCATGACGCTGTCGGTCCCGCGCCTCCTGAGATGGGCGTGGTGCATGTATGGACGCCGAGGTCTGTGCAGCCCTGTCCTTGGACCTGGCAGCACCGTGAGCTCCATCGTCGACGCCCGTTCTTCCGCCGGCGTCTACCCCGCCACCTGTTTGCTCCGGTGGTGGTGGGATCGACGCGGACGGAGTAGCCGCCCCCGAAGCCTTCTTCTTCGGCGGCATGTCGATGAAGAAGATGAAGATCTAGCTCGTGTGAGCGCCGGATCAGGTTCACACAACCTCGACGCCCCCTACCTGGCACGCCAAAGATGTCGGGGAAACTGATCCACGAACACCTATGGGACCGGCGGACCGAGCCCCTTTCCGTTTGGCGGGGGCGGAGGTCGCGCGAAGAGCGGATCGAGGCGAAACACACGAGCAGTTTACCCAGCTTCGGAGCTCTCCGGAGAGATAATAATCCTACTGCTGCATGTCTGAGTGTACTGAGTTCTTGCTCGGGAGCGCTGAGTGCTACAGTACACACTAGCTGCTAACGAGACCGAGCATGAGTGTTTTTTCTGCCTTCGAACCCCTCTCTACGTTGCGCATGGGCCTCCTTTTATATGCTCAAGGGGTCACCGACAGGTGGCAACGTAGACAAGGGTAAAAATGGAAAAGGTGTTGCGGTTGGTACAACCACATGCAAAGGTACCATACCTAACCCCGACGGTAGGGACAAAGGCATTAAATGCCCGTCTCAGACGCCCAAACAGTGCAAAAAGGACCGTCAGGACGCCACCGCTGCCACGATGGTAATCTTGTCGGCGCCGCTTGCCACATCACAAGATCGCTGGCTGCACAGACCTCTTGCCACGCGCTACCGAAAGGTCCTGTAGCGACACGTTGGTGGATGTGCTGGGAGCTGGTGCAGAGTGGTAGCTTGCCGCGGCAAGCGCCTTGCCGCGGTCGTTGTCTTGTCGCGTCCGGAAGCTTATCGCTCACCGGGCCTCGCCGGGACGCGTGGCGCTTCACGGCAAGTTCCTTGAGATGCCTTGGTTGGCCTTCCCGGCAAGCTCCTCTTGCCGGGGTCTTGTCTCCTTGGCTTGAATACTTTGTTCGTGAATGGCTCCAATGGAACCACGGAGGACCTTGGCGGTCACTGTAACACCCCAAAAATTTAAACAGGTTTTAGTTATTAAAATTTTGCCAAGAGTTTAAATTTTTTGCCTGCAAGAATATATCTGTGGATTTCAAAACTTTTCTTTTAATATTAAGGAGTTTTTCCCAAGTGGATCCTTCCAAAACATATTGGACTTATTTTCTCTCTCATTTAAAAACATCTTTCAATCAGGAGATTTATTTATTAAATTATTTCACTCTGAGCTTTATTCCTTAAAATGACTTTCTTTAAGTTTTGGAGCTCTTTTTGAACTGCAACCATTTGATAGATTTATCTAAAAATCCAACCAAAATTTGGAGACGTCATGTGATGTTTTTAAATCACTTTTATAGAAAAATATCTTTTATTCTTGAAATATTTTGAGTGCTACACATGCTTTTCTTCTCTGGTCCAGAGAGCAATTTTGCACTACAACCCTTTTAAATATTTCTTTCTAGCCTCCACCAAAATTATGGGAGGTCAGTAGGAGCATATCATTCCATTATATGCAAAACCCCAGTGATGTTCTTTGAAAATTTTGAGTGAAACAACCTCATCTTCATTCTGGTCCAACATGATGGTTTGTACAACAACCACATTTTTAGCTGCTCCTTTGCCCATGATTCCTTTTCATACCTGTAGCCCTCCCTACTAAACTCCTAAGTCCAGGAGCATGCAACCATTAGCATAATTTTGGTTCATGAAATAATGCCATTCACTCCCTTCCCAGAAATGTAGTTTTGCAAAACTTGCACTAGCAAGTTTCCCCTTTTGTCCAAATAACCACACCACCCCCTCTTGCATCCAAAGAGACACTGATATGGAAGATTTGACCCCTCCAAGAAAAGCCTAGATGCCTCTGGCATTTTGTCAAACACCTTATGGGCATGATCTATTTTGACATGAGTTTTTGTTTACACTGTGGACTTGATCTCTTGGCCCAACCAGCATGTCAAATAGTTTTGCCTTAGATTTTAACCCCACCCTGCTAACTCCCAGCTCCAACCAAGCGCTCTGGAGTGCCATGGCATTTCGTCGAGCACCTTCAGTGCATGCTCTGGGCGCGCCCAGAGCGCGCGTTTTGCACGTGCGTGCGCTCGGTTCGCCGCGTCCCGCCCGGCCCTTACTCGCCTACAGAGCTGCACCCCCCGACCTCATCCACTCACAGCAACGCGCCAAGCCACCCTGGCAACCTACAGAGCCGCCGACAGAGCTTTTGGCGGCACACCGGCGATCGCAGTAGCGCCTCGCGCATGTCGGCGCCGCCCAAGCCACCTCGGCTCGCCACCTGGCCCCTAGCACAGCCCGAGCTCATCCACAAGGGTGTTGCCTAGCTCTCGTCGTCGCCACGACGCCCTGCGGCTACAGAAAGACGGTCGCCGACGGGCTTATCCACGGCCGCCGCGGAACCGCCTTGCCTCGCCTATATAAGCAGCCCGAGCTTGTCTCCGCACGCATGCAACCTCAGTACACTCCCCTAGGACCCCTTGAGGCAGCCAATCGAACCGGGGAGGTCATCTTCCCCACCTCCGGCAGCAGCGGCCGCCGCCATGGCCCCAGCTCTCCCAGCGCCACCAGGGCCTCTCCCTCCCATTTATCTTCGCCAAGATCAGCTCCTTCCTTCCAAGAACCCAACCCCCTGCTTAATTTTGATCGGGAACCACATTCGCTTCAAAACCACTTCGCCGCCGAAGCCTTCCTCCGCCGCAGAGCTCGCCGCCGGCAGCTCACTCCGTCCCCATCACTTCCTCGACCACCGGAGGAACCGCCCCAGTCGTGCGGATCCATCCCCACCCTCGGGGGCCCGCGAGGAGCAGCTGTCACGGCGACGATCGCCGGAGCGCCCGCTCCGCTCGGGCAGATGAGGGAGACGACACGGGCGACTGGTCAAACCTGACCAGTGGGCCAAGCGGGCCCACTGTCAGTGACACCACGCGCCGGTCCATGTGTTTAAGTGAAAGCGTAAAAGCCCAAGTATGTTTTCCCCGCTTCGAAAGCGTATTCCCTCTGAAGGTTTTTTTTCTATTTTAATTTAAAACAGATTTGACCGAACTTTGGTGACTATATCTTTTAAATATAACTCCAAATGAATTAATTCTTTTTCCTACCTCTCTCAAATTTCACCTAGTTTATTTTAAGATTTATTTGAAAAAATTCAGAACAACTTTTGGTGCTGTTTTTATTTTGAGTGTTAATTCTTTATATTGCTAAAATAGGATTTTTGAAGAGAGGAGAATGTTTCAAGTTTTGGAGTGCACCCTGCCTTTCCACACATAGAAGGCAAGCATTCTGAACCCGGCATAATATTTTTGGTGTGTTCGTTGACACGTTTATAACACCAGCTCATTTCAAAGGACTTGTTATTTCATGTGGTATGATCATTTGCATGGATGCATAGTAGTGATTCCCACGCTGTTGGAAATAAGTATACTTGTGCTGGTAATCATCCTCATGTATCTTGCATGCATGCCGGAAAGGAATTCCGGGAAAGCCTCTGCCTTGGGTAGGCGTGAGCTTGTCGCCGGTCTCCGTCGGGACGGGTATGTCCGGTATGGCATGGTAAGATATAATGAGTGTTGATTGTATTGGTTGAAATATATTTGTTATACATGTCATGCAGGAAACTATAAACCTCCTGAGTCGACCGTAGATCGAGTCTTGTTCCAGTAACCCCCACACTTGTTTCGTGCTACCACTTGTCTCTGCCACAGGTAGGGTACGGTTCAGTAATTTGTCAACCCCTTTCTAGCACACACCGTACAGAGGGGCCGGGATGAGGGTACCGTGACATGGATTAAAGCCAGTCATCCGGTCAGGGGGCATGGGTGTTTCCGGTTGGGACCGAGAGGGGAGGCCACCCCTTAGAGCGCGCGATATAAATTTGATCCCATGCTACGCGAGGTTGTAGCCTCCCCACTTAGAGTTTGCTTGACAGGTGTCGTGGGTGATTCCAGACACGTGTAGGTTAAGCTGGTGTGTGCAAGTCAGGTGTGTTTTCATTTAAAAGACCATAAGCGGAATTAGTCCCGATGGACTAAAGGAATCCGTTACTCGTGGGTAAAGAGTACACCCTCTGCAGAGATTAAAACCTATTCGAATAGCTGTGTCAAGGCTTAAGGACTACAGTCTGGGATGGGTCAAGTGTCGGTCTTAGTGTCGGTCTTCGGAGGTGGAGCTGTTAACTAGAACTGGAACAACATGGATTGTGACTTGTGACTTATGATGATTATTATTATTATTATCATTGACTAACCCGTGATATTATTGTTATTATCGAGTATCTCTGGGATGGTTCTACCTCCGGGATACTCACTATAATTGTTTATTTTTTAAAGCCCTTTATGTGGTGTCGCCGGACTCGATCATGCATTTCTTTTAAAGCCTCAGTATGTGGTGTCGCCAGACGCCTTGATCATGCATTTCTTTTAAAGCCCTTTATGTGGTGTCGCCAGACGCCTGATCATGCATTTCTTTTAAAGCCTCAGATGTGGTGTCGCCGACGCCCTGACCGTGGCATTTCTTTTAAAGCCCTTTATGTGGTGTCGCTCAGACGCCTGACCGTGGCATTTCTTTTAAAGCCCTTTATGTGGTGCCGCTCAGACGCCTGGATCGTGGCATTTCTTTAAAAGCCCTTTATGTGGTGTCGCTTAGACGCCCGACTGTGGCATGCTTGTTATTTATTTCATAATTCTTAATACTTCTATGACATTGCATATTCATATATTACATGCATATACACATCAGAGTTATATTTATCTTTGTGACTGACATCATGAGCATAAAATATTGTCAGCACATCATTGTTATATTATACCTGTGTTCAAAATGTTTGCGAGTACATTCAAAGTACTCACTGGCTTGTCCCTGGCTATTGTCTTGGCCAGATTTTCTTGCACGGAGAGGAGAGATGCGATGACAGCCCCGAAACCTAAGCGACGGAGATAGTAGCCTCGCGGAGATAGGAGTTAACCTGGTCAGCTGTGCCTGTGGGAAATGGAGTCCCATAGACACTGATGATCCACAAACCGCTTCCGCCATCAACCACTAGAAACCATTTGTTGTACTCACAGGCCAGAATGGTCTTGTACTGCATATTTTGTATTCTCGCTTGGAATTTCTGTATCAAGTTGGAGCCTCATCATCTAACAGTAATCCTGGGGCTGATGAGCATGACGGTCTTTTCTGGAAATTTATTACCCGGAAAACCGGTCGTGACAGATTTGGTATCAGAGCCAGGCTGACCATTGGCTAATCCTATCTTAGCCAGGTCAATAAACTTAGGCAAACCAACCCACCAGACCATAACCAAAACCCAGCCAAGCTTCTCGTGCAAGATAGGCACACAGTGACCCCGACACTTTTGGCAGTCGGTGCCCAACCTACCAACCTAGCTTGTCGATCACGCGCTAGTAACCAGCAACCAAGATGTCTCCCCCACAAGCGTGCGAAGGAAGACTCCGTCCCCTTTTTCTATAAAAAGGGCACGCTAGCCCCAACCCAAAGACAAAGACACGGCGTCTTCCCCAACCTAGCCACAATGCCTGGCCCCATAGTGCACAATGAGACCACAGCAACCAACCTTGGAGGTTTTGTGACCATCCTCGCAAACCTCACCCGTCGTGCCTATGCTTTAGAAGAGCCACCTGAGTATGTTGTGTACCAAGGACCCATGAGCGGTGAGGACCATCAATTCTGGGCCACTGTGCACATCTACGGTAGGGGTCTAGCACCCGAGCGCCCCTACAGGTTCACCGGAAGAACAACTTCCTTTGAGCCACAAGCCATACAACTAGCTGCTCGAGTGGCTATAGTTCATCTCAGGCACTTGTCGCCCAGAGTTAACTGTCGCTCGTTCCACTACTACCCCAGACGCGAAGGGTATGGTAGACCACCCCAAGTTGCCAACGGAGATCACGAGACAGATCCCGCCTTATTGCACCTAGTGCGCTATGTAAGTGCACTAGAGGCACTGTTCGACCAGGTCACCATTGATCTGATCGCAGCTCGAGGAGAGCTGGTTTGTCGAGCCCCAGCAAGAAGAAAAGACGATCCCGACGCCGACAACCCAGTCGTGCTGTTCGGACAACCGATCGAGACCCTGAGATCAGCTCTAGCCACCAACCGAGATGCTTTGATGACCCCAGAAGTGCTTCGTCGCCTTTTGGGAGCACACTCCAACGGGGTTGTGGCCAACAATCCCCGTGATGGTCATCATCGCTACCCCGACCCTGCAGTTCCTCCGCCATCTCCGACTAATCACGGCAGTGAGACACGTGGAGAAGACTCGACATCCACCAGGCACGCCCGTTTAGACATAAACGAGGTAGATTAAGACGTACGAGTAGTACCGAGTCTCAGTGTGTCCTTACTTTGTAATCGTGCGACCATGTATATTAACGCAGCCTGTCATTGTGCCTCTGTTTAAATAGTAGCCTTACATATTTTGTCAGCGCACCGTTGCATAATTTCCGGGCACAGCTACCAAAACCAGCCTTGACGACAACTACAGTAACACGTCCCTTTATGAGATATGTGTATCTCCGGCACGGACCCCGACTCCTGAGGTAATCTGGCGGACTTATTACCTTTCACCACTGTAAATAAACCAGCCCAGATGCTATATAAGAAGGCCACCTTGTGACCTTACCCGGCAACCCTCACCTCGTGCACCACTCTCACAACCATCTCTTGTCATGCCGAGCCCCAGCATTCATCTGAGAACCCCAGGTGCAAACCCAGGTAGCTTTGTCAAAATATTGTGGGACTTTACCCGCAGTACCATGGGTTCTACCCAGCCACCCCAGTACGAGCTGTTCAAATCTAGAATCACCCCTTCCACCTCGTAATATTGGGCAGCAAGACACATTCCTCCCATAGACCCCAACCAAGATCCAATGAAGTTTCCTTCATGGGGAAATCTATGCCAACCCAAGACTGCCATAGAAGCTGCTGCGAAGGAAGCGATTGCTCGCCGATCCGCAGTACCCTATGCCCGCGAACGAGGATATTATTACTTTCCGAGCCGCAACACCCGGAGGAGTAACATCTTTTCGGTGGGACGGACCGAGAAGGACCCGAGATTAGCCAACCTTATCCAGTACATCATCGCTCAAGAGCATTTGAACCAGCGAGTAATGGATTATCTCCAAAGTCTCGCTGATTTAAATCCTCAGATTGCAATCGGCAGATCACTGAGACCCGACCCGGAGAGACGCATACATCGACTAGTCAATCCACTGCCTCCGATAAAAGAGGAGTGTATCCCTTTACCAGAGACATTTTATCAGGACCCCACCCAGTTCCCGTTTTCTTTTTAGACGTCACTACTGTATTTGTTTTTGCAGCATTTATATTTGCATTGTAACTTATGCGTGGTACCTCAAATTTGTGCGATGAGTCTAGTATTTAGTTTCTACTAGTATGAGTAATTTCCTTCGTGAATAACTTGTGTAACCACGAAAAATCCTAGTATGAGTTATCTTCTTACTGAATTGCTGCATCGTATAATTTCTCATGACATGGATTATTCTATTTCACGCAGCACCACGATAGCAGCCTCACAACCACAATCGCATGGACACATACACCGCTTGCAAAAAAAAAATTGCGACGGTGTTGCGTCTAACTAAGCACCCCGTACAACAATTAACACCCGGCACACCCCACCTACTCCTCGTGACTACCGCCACCACGGAGAGCCAGCACCCGAGCAGCAGCATCACGGCGATCATCAAGGATCATCGCGCATAGGAGCACGGAGAGCCCCAAGATCGCCGCCAGCCCCCAAGACAACAGATCACGCATCAGTCCGGCACCACCTCCGCCATTAGAGCCTCGTCTCGAGCTCCGGCCAGCAGAAACAGAGGAGAAGAAGAGAGAAGGAGGAGCGAGGCCAGGTGTGAGGAAGAAGAGGAGAACGTCGTGGTCATTTTATAGCTCGAGCTCGGTGTACGGTGGGCGAGGTCCACCATCGCCGCTCGTCGCCCGATCGCCGGTGTTCGGAGGGGAATCATGAGCGAGGCCGACAGCAAGACAGCCCGCGAGGTGAGTGCACACTGCACGGCAGCAAAGCACGCCCAAGACTACCACAATCGGCCTAGATGCCCTATGCGCTAGACGTCGCCCGGTGGAGAAAGCCGAAAGCGCAAGGAGAGAGGAAGAAGAGAGAGCCAGAGGAAGAAGGAGAGACTGACAGTGGGCCCCGGTCCCACCTGTCAGCCAGAGAGAGCACTGTGCTCTCGGGTACGACCAGCGTATTGTTAAATTTAGAATTTATTATAAATTCACGGCGTCCAGCGTAGAAATCGCTCGTTTTCTTAAGCATAGATTTTTCCACACGGCGCCAGTACCACACTGTAGTTACTCACCACTTATTGCCCTCTCACTGCAGCCTCTTTTTACCGCCTGTGTAAAATGATCTTTTGACCAAGTAAAAGTATTTTTGTTTTACAACTCTTAGCAAATCTCGAGGACGAGATTTTTTCTTAAGGGGGGTAGTATTGTAACACCCCAAAAATTTAACCAGGTTTTAGTTATTAAAATTTTGCCAAGAGTTCAAAATTTTTGCCTGCAAGAATATATCTGTGGATTTCAAAACTTTTCTTTTAATATTAAGGAGTTTTTCCCAAGTGGATTCTTCCAAAACATATTGGACTTATTTTCTCTCTCATTTAAAAACATCTTTCAATCAGGAGATTTATTTATTAAATTATTTCACTCTGAGCTTTATTCCTTAAAATGACTTTCTTTAAGTTTTGGAGCTCTTTTTGAATTGCAACCATTTGATAGATTTATCTAAAAATCCAACCAAAATTTGGAGATGTCATGTGATGTTCTTAAATCACTTTTATACAAAAATATCATTTATTCTTGAAATATTTTGAGTGCTACATATGCTTTTCTTCTCTGGTCCAGAGAGCAATTTTGCACTACAACCCTTTTAAATATTTCTTTCTAGCCTCCACCAAAATTATGGGAGGTCAGTAGGAGCATATCATTCCATTATATGCAAAAACCCAGTGATGTTCTTTGAAAATTGGAGTGAAACAACCTCATCTTCATTCTGGTCCAACATGATGGTTTGTACAGCAACCACAATTTTAGCTGCTCCTTTGCCCATGATTCCTTTTCATACCTGTAGCCCTCCCTACTAAACTCCTAAGTCCAGGAGCATGCAACCATTGGCATAATTTTGGTTCATGAAATAATGCCATTCACTCCCCGCCTGAAATGTAGTTTTGCAAAACTTGCACTAGCAAGTTTCCCCTTTGTCCAAATAACCACACCACCCCTCTTGCATCCAAAGAGACACCGATATGGAAGATTTGACCCTCCAAGAAAAGCCTAGATGCCTCGGCATTTTGTCAAACACCTTATGGGCATGATCTATTTTGACATGAGTTTTTGTTTACACTGTGGACTTGATCCCCTGGCCCAACCAGCATGTCAAATAGTTTTGCCTTAGATTTTAACCCAACCTGCTAACTCCCAGCTCCAACCAAGCGCTCTGGAGTGCCATGGCATTTCGTCGAGCACCTTCAGTGCGTGCTCTGGGCGCGCCCAGAGCGCGCGTTTTGCACGTGCGTGCGCTTGGTTCGCCGCGTCCCGCCCGGCCCTTACTCACCTACAGAGCTGCACCCCCCCGACCTCATCCACTCGCAGCAACGCGCCAAGCCACCCTGGCAGCCTACAGAGCCGCCGACAGAGCTTTTGGCGGCACACCGGCGACCGCAGCGCGCCTCTGCCGCGGTCGGCGCCGCCCAAGCCACCTCGGCTCGCCACCTGGCCCCTAGCACAGCCCGAGCTCATCCACAAGGGTGTCGCCTAGCTCTCGTCGTCGCCACGACGCCCTGCGGCTACAGAAAGACGGTCGCCGACGAGCTTATCCATGGCCGCCGCGGAACCGCCTTGCCTCGCCTATATAAGCAGCCTGAGCTCGTATCCGCACGCATGCAACCTCAGTACACTCCCCTAGGACCCCTTGAGGCAGCCAATCGAACCGGGGAGGTCATCTTCCCCACCTCCGGCAGCAGCGGCCGCCGCCATGGCCCCAGCTCTCCCAGCGCCACCAGGGCCTCTCCCTCCCATTTATCTTCGCCAAGATCACCTCCTTCCTTCTAGGAACCCAACCCCCTGCTTAATTTTGATCGGGAACCACATTCGCTCCAAAACCACTTCGCCGCCGAAGCCTTCCTCCGCCGCAGAGCTCGCCGCCGGCAGCTCACTCCGTCCCCATCACTTCCTCGACCACCGGAGGAACCGCCCCAGTCATGCGGATCCATCCCCACCCTCGGGGGCCCGCGAGGAGCAGCCGTTCGCCGGCGACGATCGCCGGAGCCCCCGCTCCGCTCGGGCAGAGGAGGGAGACGACGCGGGCGACTGGTCAAACCTGACCAGTGGGCCAAGCGGGCCCACTGTCAGTGACACCACGCGCCGGTCCACGTATTTAAGTGAAAGCGTAAAAGCCCAAGTACGTTTTCCCCGCTTAGAAAGCGTATTCCCCTCTGAAAGGTTTTCTTTTTCTATTTTAATTTAAAAACAGATTTGACCAGAACTTTGACTGACTATATCTTTTTAAATATAACTCCAAATGAATTAATTCTTTTTCCTACCTCTCTCAAATTTCACCTAGTTTATTTTCAGATTTATTTGAAAAAAATTCAGAACAACTTTTGGTGCTGTTTTTATTTTGAGTGTTAATTCTTTATATTGCTAAAATAGGATTTTTGAAGAGAGGAGAATGTTTCAAGTTTTGGAGTGCACCCTGCCTTTCCACACATTGAAGGCTAGCATTCTGAACCCGACATAATATTTTTGGTGTGTTCGTTGACACGTTTATAACACCACCTCATTTCGAAGGACTTGTTATTTCATGTGATATGATCATTTGCATGGATGCATATTAGTGATTCCCACGCTGTTGGAAATAAGTATACTTGTGCTGGTAATCATCCTCATGTATCTTGCATGCATGCGGAAAGGAATTCGGAAAGCCTCTGCCTTGGGTAGGCGTGAGCTTGTCGCCGGTCTCCGTCGGGGACGGGTATGTCCGGTATGGCATGGTAAGATATAATGAGTGTTGATTGTATTGGTTGAAATATATTTGTTATACATGTCATGCAGAAACTATAAACCTCTGAGTCGATAGTAGATCGAGTCTTGTTCAAGTAACCCCACACTTGTTTCGTGCTACCACTTGTCTCGCCACGGGTAGGGTACGGTTCAAGAATTTGTCAACCCTTTCTAGCACACACCGCATGAGAGGGGCGGGATGAGGGTACCGTGACATGGATTAAAGCCAGTCATCCGGTCAGGGGGCATGGGTGTTTCCGGTTGGGACCGAGAGGGGAGGCCACCCCTTAGAGCGCGCGATATAAATTTGATCCCATGCTACGCGAGGTTGTAGCCTCCCCACTTAGAGTTTGCTTGACAGGTGTCGTGGGTGATTCCAGACACGTGTAGGTTAAGCTGGTGTGTGCAAGTCAGGTGTGTTTTCATTTAAAAGACCGTAAGCGGAATTAGTCCCGATGGACTAAAGGAATCCGTTACTCGTGGGTAAAGAGTACACCCTCTGCAGAGATTAAAACCTATTCGAATAGCCGTGTCCATGGTTAAGGACTACAGTCTGGGATGGGTCAAGTGTCGGTCTTAGTGTCGGTCTTCGGAGGTGGAGCTGTTAACCAGAACTGGAACAACATGGATTGTGACTTGTGACTTATGATGATTATGATTATTATTATCGTTGACTAACCCGTGATATTATTGTTATTATCGAGTATCTCTGGGATGGTTCTACCTCCGGGATACTCACTATAATTGTTTATTTTTTAAAGCCCTTTATGTGGTGTCGCTCAGACGCCTCGATCATGCATTTCTTTTAAAGCCTCAGATGTGGTGTCGCCAGACGCCGATCATGCATTTCTTTTAAAGCCCTTTATGTGGTGTCGCTCAGACGCCTGATCATGCATTTCTTTTAAAGCCTCAGATGTGGTGTCGCTCAGACGCCCGACTATGGCATTTCTTTTAAAGCCCTTTATGTGGTGTCGCTCAAACGCCCGACTGTGGCATTTCTTTTAAAGCCCTTTATGTGGTGCCGCTCAGACGCCGACTGTGGCATTTCTTTAAAAGCCCTTTATGTGGTGTCGCTCAGACGCCCGACTGTGGCATGCTTGTTATTTATTTCATAATTCTTAATACTTCTATGACATTGCATATTCATATATTACATGCATATACACATCAGAGTTATATTTATCTTTGTGACTGACGTCATGAGCATAAAATATTGTCAGCACATCATTGTTATATTATACCTGTGTTCAAAATGTTTGCGAGTACATTCAAAGTACTCACTGGCTTGTCCCTGGCTATTGTCTTGGCCAGACTTTCTTGCACGGAGAGGAGCGATGCGATGACAGCCCCGGAACCTAAGCGACGGAGATAGCAGCCTCGCGGAGATAGGAGTTAACCTGGTCAGCTGTTCCTGTGGGAAATGGAGTCCCATAGACACTGATGATCCACAAACCGCTTCCGCCATCAACCACTAGAAACCATTTGTTGTACTCACAGGCCAAAATGGTCTTGTACTGCATATTTTGTATTCTCGCTTGGAATTTCTGTATCAAGTTGGAGCCTCATCAGCTAACAGTAATCCTGGGGCTGATGAGCACGAGGTCTTTTCTGGAAATTTATTACCCGGAAAACCGGTCGTGACAGACTTGGTATCAGAGCCAGGCTGACCATTGGCTAATCCTATCTTAGCCAGGTCAATAAACTTAGGCAAACCAACCCACCAGACCATAACCAAAACCCAGCCAAGCTTCTCGTGCAAGATAGGCACACAGTGACCCCGACACTTTTGGCAATCGGTGCCCAACCTACCAACCTAGCTTGTCGATCACGCGCTAGTAACCAGCACCCAAGATGTCTCCCCCACAAGCGTGCGAAGGAAGACTCCGTCCCCTTTTTCTATAAAAAGGGCACGCTAGCCCCAACCCAGACAAAGACAGGCGTCTTCCCCAACCTAGCCACAATGCTCGGCCCCATAGTGCACAATGAGACCACAAAGAACCAACCTTGGAGGTTTTGTGACCATCCTCGCAAACCTCACCCGTCGTGCCTATGCGTTAGAAGAGCCACTGAGTATGTTGTGTACCAAGGACCCATGAGCGGTGAGGACCGTCACCTGGGCCCTTGTGCACATCTACGGTAGGGGTCTAGCACCCAGCGCCCTACAGTTCACCGGAAGAACAACTTCCTTTGAGCCACAAGCCATACAACTAGCTGCTCGAGAGGCTATAGTTCATCTCGTGCACTTGTCGCCCGAGTTAAGCGTCGCTCGCTCCACTACTACCCTGACGCGAAGGGTATGGTAGACCACCCCAAGTTGCCAACGGAGATCACGAGACAGATCCCGCCTTATTGCACCTAGTGCGCTATGTAAGTGCACTAGAGGCACTGTTCGACCAGGTCACCATTGATCTGATCGCAGCTCGAGGAGAGCTGGTTTGTCAAGCCCCAGCAAGAAGAGAAGACGAGCCCGACGCCGACAACCCAGTCGTGCTGTTCGGACAACCGATCGAGACCCTGAGATCAGCTCCAGCCACCAACCGAGATGCTTTGATGACCCCAGAAGTGCTTCGTCGCCTTTTGGGAGCACACTCCAACGGGGTTGTGGCCAACAATCCCCGTGATGGTCATCATCGCTACCCCGACCCTGAAGTTCCTCCGCCATCTCCGACTAATCACGGCAGTGAGACACGTGGAGAAGACTCGACATCCACCAGGCACGCCCGTTTAGACATAAACGAGGTAGATTAAGACGTACAAGTAGTACCGAGTCTCAGTGTGTCCTTACTTTGTAATCGTGCGACCATGTATATTAACGCAGCCTGTCATTGTGCCTCTGTTTAAATAGTAGCCTTGCATATTTTGTCAGCGCACCGTTGCATAATTTCCGGGCACAGCTACCAAAACCAGCCTTGACGACAACTACAGTAACACGTCCCTTTATGAGATATGTGTATCTCCGGCACGGACCCCGACTCTTGAGGTAATCTGGCGAACTTATTACCTTTCACCACGGTAAATAAACCAGCCCAGATGCTATATAAGAAGGCCACCTTGTGACCTTACCCGGCAACCCTCACCTCGTGCACCACTCTCACAACCATCTCTTGTCATGCCGAGCCCCAGCATTCATCTGAGAACCCCAGATGCAAACCCAGGTAGCTTTGTCAAAATATTGTGGGACTTTACCCGCAGTACCATGGGTTCTACCCAGCCGCCCCAGTATGAGCTGTTCAAATCTAGAATCACCCCTTCCACCTCGGAATATTGGGCAGCAGTACACATTCCTCCCATAGACCCCAACCAAGATCCAACAGAAGTTTCCTTCATGGGGAAATCTATGCCAACCCCGCACCTGGCCATAGAAGCTGCTGCGAAGGAAGCGATTGCTCGCCTTCGATCCGCAGTACCCTATGCCCGCGAACGAGGATATTATTACTTTCCGAGCCTTGCAACACCCGGAGGAGTAACATCTTTTCCCGGTGGACGGACTGAGAAGGACCCAGTACTAGCCAACCTTATCCAGTACATCATCGCTCAAGAGCATTTGAACCAGCGAGTAATGGATTATCTCCAAAGTCTCGCTGATTTAAATCCTCAGATTGCAATCGGCAGATCACTGAGACCCGACCCGGAGAGACGCATACATCGACTGGTCAATCCACTGCCTCCGATAGAAGAGGAGTGTATCCCTTTACCAGAGACATTTTATCAGGACCCCACCCGGTTCCCATTTTCTTTTTAGACGTCACTACTGTATTTGTTTTTGCAGCATTTATATTTGCATTGTAACTTATGCGTGGTACCTCAAATTTGTGCGATGAGTCTAGTATTTAGTTTCTACTAGTATGAGTAATTTCCTCCGTGAATAACTTGTGTAACCACGAAAAATCCTAGTATGAGTTTTCTTCTTACTGAATTGCTGCATCGTATAATTTCTCATGACATGGATTATTCTATTTCACGCAGCACCACGGTAGCAGCCTCACAACCACAATCGCATGGACACATACACCGCTTGCAAAAAAAAATTTGCGACGGTGTTGCGTCTAACTAAGCACCCCGTACAACAATTAACACCCGGCACACCCCACCTACTCCTCGTGATTACCGCCACCACGGAGAGCCAGCACCCGAGCAGCAGCATCACGGCGATCATCAAGGATCATCGCGCATAGGAGCACGGAGAGCCCCAAAGATCGCCGCCAGCCCCCGCTGCGGGATCACGTATCAGTCGGCACCACCTCCGCCATTAGAGCCTCGTCTCGAGCTCGGCCAGCGTAAACAGAGGAGAAGAAGAGAGAAGGAGGAGCGAGGCCAGGTGTGAGGAAGAAGAGGAGAACGTCGTGGTCATTTTATAGCTCGATCTCGGTGTACGGTGGGCGAGGTCCACCATCGCCGCTCGTCGCCCGATCGCCGGTGTTCGGAGGGGAATCATGAGCAAAGGCCGACAACAAGACTGCCCGCGAGGTGAGTGCACTGCTTGCGGCAGAAGCACGCCACAAGACTACCACAAGACGGCCTAGATGCCCTCACGCGCTAGACGTCGCCGGTGGAGAAAGCCGAAAGCGCGGGAGAGAGGAAGAAGAGAGCCAGAGGAAGAAGGAGAGATCGGTGGGCCCCGGTCCCACTGTCACCCGAGAGAGCATGTGGTTTCTGCACGACCAGCGATTGTTAAATTTAGAATTTATTATAAATTCACGGCGCCCAGCGAGAAATCGCTCGTTTTCTTAAGCATAGATTTTTTCACACGGCGCCAAGATTACCATCTGTAGTTACTCACCACTTATTGCCCTCTCACTGCAGCCTCTTTTTACCGTCTGTGTAAAATGATCTTTTGACCAAGTAAAAGTATTTTTGTTTTACAACTCTTAGCAAATCTCGAGGACGAGATTTTTTCTTAAGGGGTAGTATTGTAACACCCAAAAATTTAACCAGGTTTTAGTTATTAAAATTTTGCCAAGAGTTCAAAATTTTTGCCTGCAAGAATATATCTGTGGATTTCAAAACTTTTCTTTTAATATTAAGGAGTTTTTCCCAAGTGGATCCTTCCAAAACATATTGGACTTATTTTCTCTCTCATTTAAAAACATCTTTCAATCAGGAGATTTATTTATTAAATTATTTCACTCTGAGCTTTATTCCTTAAAATGACTTTCTTTAAGTTTTGGAGCTCTTTTTGAACTGCAACCATTTGATAGATTTATCTAAAAATCCAACCAAAATTTGGAGATGTCATATGATGTTCTTAAATCACTTTTATACAAAAATATCATTTATTCTTGAAATATTTTGAGTGCTACATATGCTTTTCTTCTCTGGTCCAGAGAGCAATTTTGCACTACAACCCTTTTAAATATTTCTTTCTAGCCTCCACCAAAATTATGGGAGGTCAGTAGGAGAATATCATTCCATTATATGCAAAAACCCAGTGATGTTCTTTGAAAAATTGGAGTGAAACAACCTCATCTTCATTCTGGTCCAACATGATGGTTTGTACAGCAACCACAATTTTAGCTGCTCCTTTGCCCATGACTCCTTTTCATACCTGTAGCCCTCCCTACTAAACTCCTAAGTCCAGGAGCATGCAACCATTGGCATAATTTTGGTTCATGAAATAATGCCATTCACTCCCTGCCCAGAAATGTAGTTTTGCAAAACTTGCACTAGCAAGTTTCCCCTTTTGTCCAAATAACCACACCACCCCCTCTTGCATCCAAAGAGACACTGATATGGAAGATTTGACCCCTCCAAGAAAAGCCTAGATGCCTCTGGCATTTTGTCAAACACCTTATAGGCATGATCTATTTAGACATGAGTTTTTGTTTACACTGTGGACTTGATCCCCTGGCCCAACCAGCATGTCAAATAGTTTTGCCTTAGATTTTAACCCCACCCTGCTAACTCCCAGCTCCAACCAAGCGCTCTGGAGTGCCATGGCATTTCGTCGAGCACCTTCAGTGCGTGCTCTGGCGCGCGCCAGAGCGTTTTACTGCGTCGGCTTTCGGTTCGCCAGCGTCCCGCCGGCCCTTACTCGCCTCTGAGCTGCACCCCGACCTCATCCACTGCAAAGAACGCGCTAAGCCACCTGGCAGCCTCTGAGCCGCCGACAGAGCTTTTGGCGGCACACCGGCGACCGCAGCAGCGCTCTCTGCTGATCGGTGCCGCCTAAGCCACCTCGGCTCGCCACTGCCCCTAGCACAGCCCGAGCTCATCCACAAGGGTGTCGCCTAGCTCGTCGTCGCCACGACGCTCTGCGGCTTCTGAGAAGGCGGTCGCCGACAAGCTTATCCACGGCCGCATGAACCGCCTTGCCTCGCCTATATAAGCAGCCCGAGCTCAGATTCGACGCATGCAACCTCAAGACACTCCCTAGGACCCCTTGAGGCAGCCAATCGAACCGGGAGGTCATCTTCCCCACCTCCGCAAGAAGCCGCCGCCATGGCCCCAGCTCTCCCAGCGCCACCGGGCCTCTCCTCCCATTTATCTTCGCCAAGATCACCTCCTTCCTTCTAGGAACCCAACCCCCTGCTTAATTTTGATCGGGAACCACATTCGCTCCAAAACCACTTCGCCGCCGAAGCCTTCCTCCGCCGCAGAGCTCGCCACCGGCAGCTCACTCCGTCCCCATCACTTCCTCGACCACGAGGAACCGCCCCGATCGTGCGGATCCATCCCCACCTCGGGGCCCGCGAGAGCAGCTGTTCGCGGCGACGATCGCCGGAGCCCGCTCGCTTCCGGGCAGAGGAGGAGACGACGCGGCGATCGGTCAAACCTGACCCGATGGGCCAGCGGCCCACTGTCGATGACACCACGCTACGGTCCACATATTTAAGTGAAAGCGTAAAAGCCCAAGCACGTTTTCCCGCTTCAAAGCGTATTCCCTCTCGAAGGTTTTTTTTCTATTTTAATTTAAAAGCAGATTTGACGAACTTTGGTGACTATATCTTTTTAAATATAACTCCAAATGAATTAATTCTTTTTCCTACCTCTCTCAAATTTCACCTAGTTTATTTTAAGATTTATTTGAAAAAAATTCAGAACAACTTTTGGTGCTGTTTTTATTTTGAGTGTTAATTCTTTATATTGCTAAAATAGGATTTTTGAAGAGAGGAGAATGTTTCAAGTTTTGGAGTGCACCCTGCCTTTCCACACATTGAAGGCAAGCATTCTGAACCCGACATAATATTTTTGGTGTGTTCGTTGACACGTTTATAACACCACCTCATTTCGAAGGACTTGTTATTTCATGTGATATGATCATTTGCATGGATGCATATTAGTGATTCCCACGCTGTTGGAAATAAGTATACTTGTGCTGGTAATCATCCTCATGTATCTTGCATGCATGCCGGAAAGGAATTCCGGGAAAGCCTCTGCCTTGGGTAGGCGTGAGCTTGTCGCCGGTCTCCGTCGGGACGGGTATGTCCGGTATGGCATGGTAAGATATAATGAGTGTTGATTGTATTGGTTGAAATATATTTGTTATACATGTCATGCAGGAAACTATAAACCTCCTGAGTCGACCGTAGATCGAGTCTTGTTCAAGTAACCCCCACACTTGTTTCGTGCTACCACTTGTCTCTGCCACAGGTAGGGTACGGTTCAGTAATTTGTCAACCCCTTTCTAGCACACACCGTACAGAGGGGCCGGGATGAGGGTACCGTGACATGGATTAAAGCCATTCATCCGGTCAGGGGGCATGGGTGTTTCCGGTTGGGACCGAGAGGGGAGGCCACCCCTTAGAGCGCGCGATATAAATTTGATCCCATGCTACGCGAGGTTGTAGCCTCCCCACTTAGAGTTTGCTTGACAGGTGTCGTGGGTGATTCCAGACACGTGTAGGTTAAGCTGGTGTGTGCAAGTCAGGTGTGTTTTCATTTAAAAGACCGTAAGCGGAATTAGTCCCGATGGACTAAAGGAATCCATTACTCGTGGGTAAAGAGTACACCCTCTGCAGAGATTAAAACCTATTCGAATAGCCGTGTCCATGGTTAAGGACTACAGTCTGGGATGGGTCAAGTGTCGGTCTTAGTGTCGGTCTTGGAGGTGGAGTGTTAACTGTAAGCTGGAACAACATGGATTGTGACTTGTGACTTATGATGATTATGATTATTATTATCGTTGACTAACCCGTGATATTATTGTTATTATCGAGTATCTCTAGGATGGTTCTACCTCCGGGATACTCACTATAATTGTTTATTTTTTAAAGCCCTTTATGTGGTGTCGCTCAGACGCCTTGATTATGCATTTCTTTTAAAGCCTGTATGTGGTGTCGCCGGATGCTCGATGCGGCATTTTTTAAAGCCCTTTATGTGGTGTCGCTCAGACGCCTTGATCATGCATTTCTTTTAAAGCCTCAGATGTGGTGTCGCTCAGACGCCTGACCGTGGCATTTCTTTTAAAGCCCTTTATGTGGTGTCGCCGGATGCCTGATTGTGGCATTTCTTTTAAAGCCCTTTATGTGGTGCCGCCAGACGCCTGACT
The DNA here is from genome assembly GCA_021437245.1 of Aegilops speltoides. NCBI lineage: Eukaryota > Viridiplantae > Streptophyta > Magnoliopsida > Poales > Poaceae > Aegilops > Aegilops speltoides. The sequence continues at coordinate 63,471 of JAHHZJ010002505.1, forward strand.
GTGGCATTTCTTTAAAAGCCCTTTATGTGGTGTCGCTCGACGCCTGATCGTGGCATGCTTGTTATTTATTTCATAATTCTTAATACTTCTATGACATTGCATATTCATATATTACATGCATATACACATCAGAGTTATATTTATCTTTGTGACTGACGTCATGAGCATAAAATATTGTCAGCACATCATTGTTATATTATACCTGTGTTCAAAATGTTTGCGAGTACATTCAAAGTACTCACTGGCTTGTCCCTGGCTATTGTCTTGGCCAGATTTTCTTGCACGGAGAGGAGCGATGTGATGACAGCCCCGGAACCTAAGCGACGGAGATAGCAGCCTCGCGGAGATAGGAGTTAACCTGGTCAGCTGTTCCTGTGGGAAATGGAGTCCCATAGACACTGATGATCCACAAACCGCTTCCGCCATCAACCACTAGAAACCATTTGTTGTACTCACAGGCCAAAATGGTCTTGTACTGCATATTTTGTATTCTCGCTGGGAATTTCTGTATCAACACTAGTGCAGAACCGGGCATTAGCACCGGTTCGTAAGGCCCTATAGTGCCGGTTCTCGCTGGGAATTTCTGTATCAACACTAGTGCAGAACCGGGCATTAGCACCGGTTCGTAAGGCCCTATAGTGCCGGTTACATAACCGGCACTAATTAGTGGACACTAAAGGCCCCCCCCTTTAGCACCGGTTCAGCACGAACCGGTGCTAAAGGGCATTACCATGGCACTAGCTTAGCCGCGGTTCGAGGCCTTTAGTACGGTTGGTAACACCAACCGGTACTATAAGGTTTGGTGGGTTTTAGTTTTATGATTTCTTTTCATTTAATTTTGTGTTTCCATTTTAATTCTTTTTCGTTTGCTGGTATTTTACGATACTACACATTGTACACGTTATGCATCATATATACATCATGCATGCTTTAATTGTTTATCAACGCTGCTGCTATGTTCATTGCACCCTTGAGATATAACATGCTCATGCATGCTTTTGCATCATTACATCATCATATATATATATAATAACAAGTCGTACTAATCATGCATCATCATACAACTTCTACTCGTTATTAATAATAAGTCATACGATCATCATCCTCATATATAGTCATCGAACCCAACCCTACATAATTGTTCTTAGCACATGATCATCGATGTCGGTAGGACCTAAACACCCTTAAGGTAAAATAGCATAAAACAATATAGACCACGACTCTCCGTTATGAAGAATGGCGATCATCCTGTCTCCAATTCTTGCCTTTCGCTGCTTATTGCTTCCAAGAAGCTCCTTACGATCGTCCATACATTTTCTCCATTCTTTGATTGTTATGTCTCCACTTCTTTTAGAAACCCGGTATGGACAGTTGAGATTCAGAGGACGACCTGGTAGCATGTTCAAAACATGAAGGCTACCACGCGTATACATCGATGAGGCACACAATCATTCGGGATTATCTGTTGAAAAACATAGTAATAACTTCGTAGTTAGCAATGATGTACTAGTTTTAGAAGTGTGCAAAAAAGATGCACGGATGTTGTAATAGTAAAAATAATCTTACCAAGGTATCTCCATGGTAGTTACCATAGTTCAACACGTGCACTAGTGGCGCGTATTGACCATAATGTTGAGGAGTTTGATTGTAGATATTGTAATTCTCAAGATCTCTACAAAATCCGACCAGATGTCGCTTTCTCCCGATAAGTTAATTCGCAGCCTTCGTGTAGTAATGCGTTCATCTACCATCTTCGCACATTCTTTGAAGCATGAAAATAAGCTGTCAATGGAGATAAGTTGTCAACATTATATTTTGAAATAAACAATATAAATTACTTAATAACTATGTTTAGCTCACATGAGGGAAGAACTGGAGGTGTATCCACAAAGACCCAAATCGTAGGTGTCTCTTGCTCGATTGTAGGATCACCAAGATCCATGGTGATAGTCATACCCTCATCAAGACCATACATCTTGCAAAATGCATCCCAATTTTGCAACCAAAATGGGTTACACTCGAGCATTGTACAGCTTTACTTGAAAATCCACGTCATGTTCGGTACTTAGGATAATTTTTTGGTTTCAAAATTTTCATGGTCTTCAATACCCATCCTCTCCAAGACATAGCGTCTTGCAAAGCATGGGATAAGCTAGTCGAATTGGAAAGATGAAAATACACGTTAAAATAGTTGAAGTCGTGCTTAATTACGAAAAAACCTATTGTCGCTGCAGCATACCGTATGAACGCCGCAAGTCTCCTCGAGGTTAATGCTGAAGCGCTGATCTTCATCCAGCTCAATGAACTGTGTCGCAGATACCTCGGTTGTCGTGGCACCAATCGCACTCCCGGCGGTTATCGTCGTCCGATGAGTACGACATTTCGCCCACGTTCATAATTTAGTTTTATTAGTCAACTATCTAGTTCAACTATCTAGTTCAACTACTAAGCACTTACTATAAATAAATAAGTAGTACTTACTAAAACAAACTACTTCTATATATAGTAAAATAAATTATTTTATTAAATCAACTAGCTAGTTCAACTATAAATAAACTACTTCTTCTTTTTTCCTTTTTCTAAATACTATGAACAAAAAAATCATTAAAATTCTATGAACAAAATTAATTACACAATCTAAATATCACCCAAAAAACTATTAACAATAGTATCACCAAACATGCATATTCAATAATAATATCACCAAAAAATCTATTAACAGAAAAAAATCTATTAACAGATAAAAATCTATTAACAGAAAAATCTATTAATTCAACTAGTTCAACTAAGCATTTACTAAAAATAAACTAGTAATTATATTAATTAATTCAACTAGTAGTTCAACTAAGCATTTACTAAAAAACTAGTTCTACATATTAATTCAACTAGTTCAACTAAGCATTTACTAAAAATAAACATTAACATATTTCTAATTCATCTAACATAACATTTCTAACATTCTAAAAATAAATTAACTATAGATATAGTTCTAATTAATCTAAACATTAAAAAACAGAAAATAAGTAAAAATATATGTGTGTGTAGGGTTTGTATATGTGTGTGTAGTGTACGTGTAGTGTACGTGTAGTGTATGTGTGTGTGTGTATGTGTACGTGTAGTGTACGTGTGTGTGTGTGTCTGTGTGTATATATGTGTGTGTGTGGTGTTTGTAGTGTGTGTGTGTGTGTATGTGTGGATGCGTGTGTGTGTGTGTATGGACGTACGGGCGGCGCGTACGGGCGGCGGGGGCGGCGACGGCGACGACGGGCGGCGGGGGGGGACGGTGATTTAAACGAGCGGCGGCGTCGGATCGACGGCGACGAGACGCGACGGTCAAGCGCGGGGCGGCGACGACGAGACGGGCAAGCGGCGGCGGGCGGAGGCGGCGCGACGACGACGGCGGCGGGCGCGGCGGCGACGACGACGGCAGGGGGCGGCGAGGGCGACGGCGGAGAGATCGACTCTCGCGCGATTCGTGGAACGAAGTGGCGGCGATAACTGGTTTTTCGTAAGTGCCATATATATAGGGTAGCCTTTAGTACGAGTTGGAGCCACCAACCGGTACTAAAGGCCAATTTTGGCCAGCCCAACCGGCGGAACGAGGTTTTTAGTACGGTTGGTGGCACCAACCGGTACTAAAGGGGCCCTTTAGTACGGTTTGTGGCTCAAACGGTACTAAAGACCGCGCGCTTTGCCACCAGCGGTGCTCTATTTTAGTCCCACCTCGCCGAGCAAAGGGCAGCCAAGACTGGTTTATAAACCCAGCCAGCGGCTGCCATTCCAACTCCTCTCGAATAGCAGGCTTCTGGGCCTAACTAAGGCGCGCTGCCCGGTGAGCCTCCCGGCCCTTCTGGGCCTGCATTTGCACAACCTAGGACTGGTAGGCTCACCGGGCAGCGCCCCAACATTTTTTTTATTTTTGCTTTATATTAGTTTTTTCCTTTTCCGCATTATTTATTTTCTTCTATTTATTTTTGAGTAATTTTTTATACATTTATTTATTTTCTGCTTTATTTTTATCTTCTATTTA